>JAHDVE020010137.1:0-82441 GCA_022606495.2 Halesus radiatus
TTCCATGCCTCATTACTATACATCAGGGTTGGTATCAGCACTCCATTGTGGACTGCTAGCTTCGCTTCTTTGGACAATCTTTTGTTAACAGAAAACATTTTTTTTTGTATTCTATCAATATCTACCAAATTAACGTTAATATCAATAAAAATCAAATAAAAATCAAATTGTTGTTAACAATAATTTATATACCAAGAAGAAATTTATTGTTCATACGGCTTATGAAGATTGCCAAGTTTAAATTACTGTCAAATACAACCATATCGTTTAAATATTTTTTACCAAGAACGTGTAAACGTTGTGTTGGGGAATGTAAACCATAGTTGGAATGAGAGATACATATGTAAAAAGTAAAAATATACTAATACAGTTACGCATTTATGACCATTCGTTAAAGGACTGCTACAACATTATATCTGTATTAAAAAAAACTTTCATAAACGTTTTGTTTCCATCAATACTAAACATTTCAAAGAATACAAAGAAAATTTTACATTTCATAAATTTTAAAGTTAACATACCCTTAGAGCACATACGTAAATTATTCGTCGTTAATAAATATTTTAAATATTCCAACTTTAGAAAACAGACGGAAAATTAACGACCTAACCTTTTTATTAAAATTATTAAATTGTAAATTCGATTGTTCTGAACTCCTGCATTTAATCAACCTATACATACCTGAACGAACTACAAGACAAACAATATCATTTTACGTATGTATATCCCGTTCCAACTATAGTTTGCATTCCCCAATTCAACGCTTACACAGTCTTGGTAACAAATACTTAAATGTTATGGATGTATTTGACAATAATCTAAACTTGGCAAATTTCTAAAAAGTATGAACGAATTATTTCTACCTAATTTATAAATTATTGTTAACTACAACTTTTTACATTATTTACTTATTTGTTATTAATGTTAATATTGACTTTGTGGATATTGTATTACTTATTTTTTCTGTTCCTTTATATTCCTGTGTATTTTTAGCTTCTGTGCAGTTTTTTTTCTATTTTCTTATTTGAAGTGTAATTAACTATTGTGCATGTTTCCCACTTTTATTTTTTTATGTGATTTAAAAAGTATGTATTTGTATGTTAAAGCCCTCTGGGCGTTTAAATAATAAAACAATACAAAATAAAGATAAAAATAAACTTTATTGCATCTGTGATATATTTTTTTTCCATGTTTACCAGTTACTAGGACCTGAAAATTTGGCAATATTTTTTTGGAAAAGTTGTGTTTTTTTCAGTGAAATTCGCTTTATTTTTGGCAAATCAGTGTTATTTTTCAGCAAAAGCGGTGGTATTAAGCAAAAAGAGAAAGATAATTAGAATTCAAATTAAAACATTTTTGTACTTTGTTCCACTTATTTATTTTCACCAGGACCGGTTTCATCCTACTACGGACATTTTCAAACTGGTAGTTGAAATTCTTATGCTACGGTATTTATGCAAACTTAGGCAGGAGTTCACAACTTTGTCTCTATATAATGAATGTTTCTATATTTTTAATTTAAGGTATTATAAGTTATTTTGTTAATTTAAGGTACACACGAGTATAGGTAATTATAATGCTTAATATTAAAATTATGAATGATGAATGAACATTTTTTCATCCATAATACCGTAGCATAAGAATTTCAACTACCAGTCTGAAAATGTCCGTCATTTTTTGTCTATTCGATAAGAAAAAATGATTTACGTAAATCATGTTGAAACTCAGGCGAAACCGGATAGTTATATAATAGTTCCCAAATGAAAATGATTGTATAAGTGAACTCTTAGTTTGTGAAATGCAACAAATTAAAAAATTGCAAAAAATCACGTGGATATCTATTCTTACTCCTCGTATGTGTTTACATTTATCACTGAAGATTTTCATCTATTTCTTCTTTTAATATCAGCGCAATACAATTTTCGTATTTATTTCGTAATTCCTTCATATTATAAATTTTCGAAAATCATTATGAAATACGTGTAGCAGACAAATGAATGCCTGCAGAATACCATTGTATTCAAAACGTCTTTCATTTCCAACATGAACCAATCAGATTTTCCCTTTTACCGCAAGATTTACGACCTGTTCAAATTTAACACGGCCGATGAGGAAATCAGAACAAAACATGGTGAATCATAAAACATAACAAGATGTTATCGAATTGGACATCTTCTCACGATAACTCATGAACTTATCGGCCTTACTAATATTTGCAAACGTAAATATTAACAAATCATTGGTATAATAAATTGTTTCCGAGAACATAAATATTAATAATGAACGTTCGTAAAAAAACAGCTACTTGTGGCTTATTGTAATCAGAACAAAGAATTAAAGAAATTATTTTTTTAACCACTTAATTCATGTAAAACTTCGACCGATTTTGAAATATAGATTCGTTTATTTGTTAGGCGACAAATTCAATACAAAAAGTCGACATGTATGTCAGAAAAGGGTGCATGTCTAAATGAACATGTTTATATTTCTGATCTGAATGTCAGAAATTCAATACAGAAAGTGACATACTCGTATATGTCAGAAAAGGGTACATCTCTAAATGAACATGTTTATTTTTCTGACCTGCATGTCAGAAATAGGAATTTATCCTAAATTCAGAGGTTTCATTTCTGACATAAATACATTAAGGTGATGTATTATCAGATACTAATATTATGTATTCATATACTCATGCTGTTTTACTTAAATTGGCGTCACGCCTCTCTTTTTCTTCCCATGCGTGTGAGGACATCCCAATGTATTATTTGCTCTGTGGATAGTAAACATAACTCTGGAACGTGCCCCAAATATACTAATTACATATAATTTAGTATTAATTAAGTGTGAAATAACACACATTAATTAAATAAAATTTACTTGCACACGCCAGGATTCGAAACCGAGAATTTTAACTGCTCGATAACGGAGGTCGTTGTTTTTTTCCTTTTTGACATAAAATAATTGCTTTTCAGCAAAAGTCTTATTTTCGCAACAGACTAAGGCTTCCTGCAATGTGATACAAAGCACCTGAAGAAACGGGTCAAACTTTTTGGCTTCCATGTTATGTAAAACGGCTTAGTATCGCTAGCTTATTATATAGGTTTGTTTGGGTTTGGCGGCATTCAGGTGACACCACGGACTTTCAATCCAAAGGAGGATACGAAAACCCCGCGTAATGCATGCACGGTGAGTGAGTGGGTGAATCTGTGCACTTTGGAAGCATGAACGCGTATGCCGGAAGGGCTAATTAGGACGTTGACAGAAGGTTAATTGCAGTAAATTAAATTAATAAAGCACTTATTGAGGTAGACGCTAGTAAAAAGCTGTTGAAAGGGAAGTGAAGAACACAAGGAGTTGCTTGTCGTTCAAAGTTTTCAAAATAATAATATATTTCTTTATTCCGAAATGTGGGGAGGTTCGTACAATCATATACGTCCTACAGAGAGTGCAAATCTATTATATAAAGAAGAATGTTCCGGGAGGACGGTGTGTTTGTTTTCGTATACAAATCGATAGATTTCTTCCGAGCTTGATGAAATTTTGCATACTTGACCTTCGAAACAAGAGGAAGGTCACTGTCAACATGAGATTTCTAAAAACCGCACCCATTCCCATTTCCTACCCCTCAAAGCAGATTTGGTCTTTTTAATGTACTGGATAGGGGTAGGGGTAGGGGTAGGGTTAGGGGTAGGGTTAGGGGTGGGAGTAGGGGTAGGGGTAGGGGCAGGGATAGTGGTGGGGGTGGTAGTGGTGGTGGGGGTAGTGGTAGGGGTAGGGGTAGGGTAGGGGTAGGGTAGGGGTAGGGGTAGGGGTAGGGGTAGGGGTAGGAGTGTTGTAGTAATAACATAAATAAACATAGAATACAAAATAAGAAATAAAAATAACAAAAAAGAGAGAAGTAAGATTAAAGATTGTTTACACTTTTGTGGCCAATATCTGCTTCGATAATCGAACCTGACGTCTGACGGGATTAAAAAGAGTAAAAATATTATGGAAACAGAAAACAATTCGGCACATTAAAATGAAGAGAGAATTAACGTTTCGTCTCTCCAAAGTATTAAGTAGGTATTATTATTACATTTTAAAAATTGTATTTAGGAACCAAACACTCACGAAAACACGAAAATATGATAATTACATTGTTAAATGAACATGAAATAAGCCTAATTAAGTTCCATTGATTGAGCAGCAACAAGCAACTATATATAAGTACCACATTATAAACAAACAAAAAAACAATAGACATTATAAGAACAGTTAAAATAAGTAATTACCATACGATAAATTCAGCCAGTTTGACTTTATATATATTTTCAAGGTGCAGTTGAAAATGTCTACATCTCATAAGGTGTTGAATGTTTTGTAAAAGCATACTTAGATTTACAATGTGGTATACTAAATAAATCGTTCAATCCGGTGTGGCGTTCAAGGCAACGAAATGCAATCCTCTCTCACAGATACGAAGGAATCAACGAGACAGTTCACAATTTTGTATAAGGATAACGCATCATTGATTTCTCTACGTTTATATAGAGCAATGGAATTAAATTGGTGATTAGTAAAGCGATAAGACAGACGTTATGTATTTTTTTGTTGTTGTTATGTTTTCAATAGATCAATATGGGATTTATATGGGGATTACAAATGACTGAGGCAAAATAAAGTTGTGATCTGTAATATATGTCATATATAGAAAAATAAGAGAGTGCGTCATGGTGAATTATCATTACCAATTTAAATAGATTAATGTTACAGTGAGTTTTCGCATCGGTCTTTATTTCTTCGTATCTAATATTTTTACTAGCAAAATATCTTTTTTGCAACCGTGAAACTAGCGCAGAAATATCGTTATGGCCTGCGTTTAAGCTTAAAGTGTAATGTCTGTAATAACGTTCGCCCAAAATCACCTCCAATCCACGATAAGTTTACAGTTTAAAGCACGAAACACATCCGATCGTAGAACCGTAAATTGATAAAAGGCACGCTATTTCAATTACGGGATTGCTTTGGGCCCGGAGGCTGAGATTATAACCATTACCAGAATAGGTCATTCAGTTTAACCATGTAATGATTTTAAGCGTTTTCAAGGTTTTTCAATTCAATTAGTTCAACTTCATTGTAGTGCTTATCCTTAATAATTGTTAACATTAATATAACGACATTCAATTATTGTAAAATAAACGTTCAACATTTATTGTAGTAGAGGTTTTCAACCCACGGGCGGATAGAAGTTGAAATTAGAAAATTTGTATCGCGTATTTTACAGATGTATTTGATAAGTAATATTTCGATGATCCATCTCACAAGATACCATATTTTAGGATTCGGTATGTTGCTCTAAAAATATTAGGTGCTCCAGAATCACATTCATTCTTTTTAATATGTCTATAGACATTGAGCGCAAAAGCAATCATTTGCTTAATTAACAGTTAGTCCTCAATAAAGTGTCAGATTTTTCAAATTATTTGCTGTTCTTTGTGTTTTGTTATAATACTTTGCGCAATATTTTGATGAATTCAAATTATTAGATTAGGAAAATTGAAACATTTGTAGTGGTCCACTTGCTTCTGATATCAGAGAAAAAATACTTATCTAATCTGTCGCCTGTTAGCGGCCATATTTACAAAGTACGAGGCCAACCTGTTTTCTTTATATAGACCTGAGATGGAGAGAGTGAGTCAAAGGAGGACGTTGAGTATGGGAGATGAACCATAAATAAGACAGAGCGGCTCTCAGACCAGTAACAAGTAAGAATGCACTTTGTTTTTTATTCTGGGTTTGTGGAATTAAAACCAACTATCTACAAACGGGTATTTATTGGACAATTTTGTATGTCACGGTTGTCATTAAAGAGATCATAATATTTTTAGAATAAGTGCATTTTAGGCATGCTGTAAAATAAATAGTTGACCAAAAAAAATTTTTTTTTTCTATGAGGAAACACAATTAGTCGGTGAAACACATCAGTCTTGGCCGACCTAGGCGTTAGTTGTCACTGGTGAGAGTCCCTCGGTAGATATACAAAATACTGCATCAATCCAATCTGGAAACTAGAAGAGCAGTGTCTAAAGTGTTTTAGCAGAAACCTGGACAGAGGTGGACACTTTCTCGTGAACTTTAAATAACATTTATGAATAAATCATGATTAGGATGGATTTATTGAACAGTCTTCCTTATTTCACGATAAAGTGAAGTCAGTTTTGTGAATTTTGCAAACAATACCCGAAACGCGCATAGAATCCGCAATACGCATTATAAAATTTAACCGCAATGTTTTTCTGTGCAATATTTTCGTAACCTCTTGGCGAAAGAAAGGTGAGCTTTATACGACGAGTCCATTTTATTAGAAAGGACAAATTTACGTATGTATGCTTTTATTTTCTCGATTCTAAAGACGTAATAGAACATGGTGGTGATTACATGTTATGCGACGATTTTTTTTTCACACACCTCTCCAAAACGTTTTGCGGTCAGATAATGGTGAAGGTAAAAAGCTAAAGAAGCCATTCACCGAGCCTAACAAAAACCTCATCGCTTAAACACTGAATATGACATGGTTGCGGGGCCAAGGTGTAGAGAACAGGGGAACAGGAGAACAATGGAGATTAGGGGAGATTAGAAGCGGAGAAAATTAGAGGTTGTAATAGTCACACCGCTACAAAATCGGATCTGACCCGATTGTGTTCGGATCGTTCCTTTTCAAGAAGCCTGATAAGAGATACACTTAGCTATTCGAAAGGCGATGGGAACTTTTAAAATTGTGTAGGACTTAAGTTAAATACAATCGAAAGAGCTCTATTAATTACTTCATTAAACAGTGATTCTCAAAGTGGGCGGTATGGCCACTTCTGGAGATGCTGGAGAGGTCCAAGGGGCATTCAAACTTGCAGTAAGGAAATGGGGTGCTGAATAAACTGACCGACATTTTTTTATAGTCAAGCATTATTGCAAGAAACATAACCATGAACCGTTCATGTAAGTAGATATGCATGGACACGCTTTAATTTTGAAGAAAACATATACAACCACCGATTTTCAAAACAGCGGGTTTTTCGACAATTTTCTCCTACATACTTTTATACTTTTAAAATAAAGTTTAAATGTATTTTGCAACAATGTTAAAATGTTAACAGCGACAGTTTTCCAATATGGGGAGGGGCAGATAAAAAAATCTTTTAAAAGGGGCGGTATAATTTTTTTTTAAAAAAGGAGGAAAATTAAATTTGGGAAACTCTGTCGTAAAGGTTTGACCCCATAAACAAGCATTAATTAAGTTGTTACACCATTAGTGTTGCCATTGTTCAAATGTATAATAGCACCGTTAAGTATCGAAGGTCTGAAAATAAATAAGTACTCAATAAAGAGTATTATATTACGTTTGTGTTGTTAGATCATTAATTATTATTTAACAATGCAAGAACAAAGCTCCCGAGTTTCACCTGTCAAGATGCTAGTACAAGATGATTGGCTTTGGGATCTTTTGAAAAGAGAAACCACGGTACCTGGGTGATGGACGAAATGCCGACAAACGTTTAAATACGAGTATATGGTAGATTCATTAAACAGATAGAAGGCATGAATTATATCATTAAGGTCGAAGGTAAAATATTTTTTTATAAGTCGAATGTTCAAATATCCAAAAGGTTAGAAACACAAAATCAACGATGAAGGCACAAAAAAATTATCATGGTCCTACTTCTCAAAAATTCTCAAATTCCCCGTATTTGTGCGCAATATAACGCGCAATTTCACAACATCGATATTCTTCACACGTATAAAATGTATCGAGAGCATCTCCTGTCCCGATCCTATCTTCCTCTTCCTCCTTATTTTGTTTTTTCTTTCTCTTGTTGGCTTCATAAATAAAACACCCGTATTTAACCTCTGTTAGCACAAGAAAATTTGTTGGGTTACCTTTTGTTAAACTTCCTTTGCATATATATTTGAATTAAAAGTTGTTTGTTTCTTACAAATAAATAAATAAACATTGGAAGTGTACCTGTAGCCATGCACGTTGTCAACACCAAGAGCACAGCTAACATTTGACAGTTTATGGCTCTGGGCATTTCTCCGAAGCCACGATCGCAGGCAATAGTGCCTTCTCCTAGCGTTTCAAATTATAAATGAATAAGCTGTGTGTATAATTACTTTAAATAAATTAAGTTATAATCTAAAAGTAACGGCCGTTCTTCCCAACTTTTCGAATGATCAATCTGAGGGACCGATCAGCCAAGTGTTTGGCTTTTTCCAAGATTTTTTATTCTAAATTGTCTATAGAGGTGCCCGCCCACTTTCGTCGACTATAAAATAGTGCCCACCCACTTTCATAGACGTACATTTGACATTTGACGTTCCTCTTTCATGAACATAACAAAACGTAGCTTACAAAAAGTAAAATAAGTTAGGTTCTCTTCAGTTGCATTTAAAAATTACAAAACGAAAATAAATCTTTGTCATTCAATATTTGAATCGCGATAAATAGATCGCGAACGAATAATGACGTTTGACATTTCATTGACATTTGTTCGCCCTGTTGACACTTTTTATTAAAAAATTCCCTCTGTTGAGGGAAACTTAATCCACAAAAATCGATATCCTAAAGTGATCGTAAATTTGATGGAGAATTTCGTTGGGAAGAGGGTATTTGTGCATTTGAAGAGTGTTAAGACAAAATTTCGACTCAACAGTTGCTCAGTAGTGTTGAGAAGAACGGCCGAAAATATTTTTATTTAAAACGTACTCTTAGACTAAATCACTAAAAGGTGATTATCACAAGCTTCATACGAGTATACATTAAAATATTTTAACAGGACACTGGAAGAAAGTGACATAAGAATTAAGTATAGAAGGCCTTTTTTACGTTAACCTCACACAGGAGGCCTTGCGGAAATGCCGTCTTTGGGGAAGTTCTGAGAAATAAAAAAGGTACAAGGGGTGGGTAGGTAGGAATCTGGGGGTCAGTGTTTTCAGGAGTGACGGACGTTTTAATCCATCTCTCCCACCACTGCAAGGCGAGAAAGTCCGGCTGGAGAGGTCAAGAGGTCTCTCTCAACCGCCCTCTCCTGATCCGGCCCACCACGCAGCTGATGGGCAGACACATCCGCCGCCAAAATCTAGACAAACCTCACCCCATAAACCCGGAAACCCCTGCTAAGTCACCAAACGTAGCGAACTACTTGAGGTGACCTATGTTAGAGGTGTTAATTATTCAATGAATAGTACACGTACAAGCCTCCCAAATTCTAGAACTAATATACCCGTTTACTGAATCATATTCACCGTGAATCGCACTAATGCCGCTTTAGGGGGATTCGTGAAAATGTAAGAAAAAATGTGGTAATAAATTAACCATAGTATCTCCTTTAAATTGTATCCGTTTGATAAGGATCATAGGATATCGTAACTTTATAATTATTTTTGTCCTCTCCATTTACTTACCACCACAAAGACTTAACCCAACATATAATTAGACTTAACCGTGTAACTTTAGTAAGTAAAATTTCGGCTCTGTTAGAAACACTGTTTAAAGGTTTTTATTTAGATTATTGTGAATAATCACACCCTGAAGTTTCACGATATGAGAGCGAACATGGGATATATTGTTATCTCTAATTACATCGTTAATCTCTGTTACAGAGATTAAATCAAAATAAATCCTCTCAAACAGGTGGAATCCATCCTCAATGGAGTTAGAACGGTCCAATGCAGTCAGCAGCTATCATTACGAAATTCCTCAGCCACAGCTCCGTGCAGTGTGCAGTGCAGTGCGCAGACGATGGTCACGACGGGGATAAGATTGGCACGAGCAGAATCTGCGGAATGGCGGAGGAGGTGCCGCTTGTTGGATGCTGGGATTGCTGGGTGCAGTGCTACGGTGGGTACGGCGATAAACAGATGACCGCGTACTGCATACCTACGTCCTATGTCTATATAGCTGGTACCCTCTCAGGAATGTGGGACGAAAATCACAGGGATGGGGAACATAAGACGTTCACTAAACGGTTATTGAATTAGGGTGTTCTTTGTGACTCTCTACTTTACTATATTGTCTATGTTGTGTTACTTGTTACTTGTAAATCGAATGTACAGTCGAATCAACCGGTTTAATAAATAACATTCCCATTTATATACCCAAATACAACAGTTTTTTTTTAGTCAAAAAACAGATCTGAATGTACAAGTTTTACCAGATAGAATTATACGTAAATTTTTAAACTGTTGTTTAAAAGTGCATAAAAAACAAGCTCAGCATAACGGACTGTTTCGTTGGTACCATTGGAACGACATCACACGATTGATCGCGCCTAAATTATGTCTGTCCGTGTGACCGTATGCTTCTTGTGTGACGTCACGTGGTCCACCGCTACTTACCGCTCGGATTTGGGCCGTTTTGGTGGATTTAAAAAAATTATTACTTTGAGAATTAATTTAACTATCTTCTCTTCGTATGGTGCAGGAGAGTTGGTGGAGGTCATAGTGGTATGCTGACGTTATTCAGCCAGTCGACGGCATCGGGAGTCACTTGGTTCAGCTCAGATGTGCCATAAGGAAACTGATGAAGGGGACATTGTGACTGATGGATGCGGTTTAATGAGTGTACATCAATGGGTCCACATCTATGGGTCCACATCTTCTAAAGAAGAGGGAATCCTGGAAATTTAATAGTAGGGTCTACAACAGGGTGCAAGAATTCACTATGAAAGCATTTTTAAAAAATACTGGTATTTAAGTTAGAAAGTTATCATTAATGATAAAAATGGACTGCAGTTCCTAATTCCATGATATTTTTAAATGGTATGGTATATAAGCGCAAGTTTCCTAATCGTAAATCTTAAAAGCTTCGAGCCCATACGTCTTTACCACGCATCGCCACAGAATAATTGCAATGAAACCTTTTCAGAGAGTTTGTTTTTAAAGGTGATGCTGCACAATAGTTATAATAGCTTGGAACCAGTGGAACTTCGTAGACCTATGATAAACTGACCAGATAAATCAAATAATCAATTCCCTTGCTTGACGCACGGAATCTGATTCCAAAATGTATTCCTTAAGAGGAACGGCTGAGCGGCCTGTTTCATACAAAACTTAATTTTGGATTTGAGGTCAAAATATTCACCTAAACTGAATGACATATGTTTTTAACCGAAGGTTTAGTAAATATCCATTACGTACGAGAAGTATTTTATTTATTTTTGTTTTACGTTATGAAATATAGGCTATTAAAGGAATTGATTTTTCGCGATTTTAGAGGCACCTTTAACACTTCTTTGGGGACTAACGGTGATTTAAAAAAAAGTTTTACCCATCCAAAATCGCGAAAATTCAATTCCTGTTCAAATTCAAATTCAATTTCAAATTCAATTGGACTATATTTCATAACGTAAAACAAAACGAAATAAAATACTTCTCATGCGTACTAGATATTTACTAAACCTTTAATTAGAAAATAACAGTAGGTTTAGGTGAATATTTTGACCTCAAATCCAAATTAAAAATTAAATCTCTTAACGGCCCTACAAACTAGTGACTAAATTACTAAGTCGGCTAGTCGAATTAAAGGTTTGTAAAGTCATAAATCGTCAAAACAAAGGGTTTCAGATATAACATGTGATTCACCAAGAATGAGGAAGATTGATGAAGACCGAAGAATGTTTTAAACGGGGGAACGTCCGTTAAGGCATCTCGCCATGGCAACCCTGGGGCCAGCAAACATCTCGGGTCAGTTCCTTTCACCCGGGACCGTTATTCCGCACCTGAGAAGAGGCAGAGATACATCGCAGAGCAGGATGCTGTGATGCAAGTGTCGGAGGCACGATTACCCAATCACTGCATCGAATTTTAATAAAGACAATGTCCGACTTACAAAAGACAAGATGACTCTAAATAACAATCCAATGTGATGGACAAAATGCTACGAAAGCACTATCTTGAAAGTTTATAAATGAAGTCACTTGCGATGTTCCGGAAAGTAAATTAGAGTACTCCTTCAGTTTAAACGGTTTCAATTGCATCATCGCGTCTTTGTTCTTTTTATAGAGGTAGTGTCAATACTTATAAATATTTTCAATAAAAAATTTGTATCATAAAATAAGTGTAAAAAAATAGATTTATAAAAATGTGCTGTTCAAAAAAATACTCGTTTAGAATGTGGGCCTGTTCACCGTTTTAACTCCCAAAATATTGTAGAAAAATTCTAGGTATTATTTCTGGCTAATAAGTTTTAATTTATAAATTTTAAGTTCTAAAAAAAATCAATGGCAGACATAATAATTGTCAACAAGAGATATCTTTTCAAGAAATACTGTACATTAATACACAGAAAGTTGTAGAAGTTCGCAGCTCTGATTATAAAAACCAATAAAGAAAGCCGACGGAGAAAGAAACCTTAATAATGACATTATGGCGGTAAAAAATGAAGGCACCATATTCTTTATAGGCATACGGTACCAGTTACACCGAGAAAGGAATGTTACGGCGCTGAATGGATGTCTAAAACACCTCCCTATATAAATGCCTACACACTAACATTCAAGATGGCCGTCGAATTTTTTTATTTTTTATTTAACAGATCAAGGCAAAATTGGCTAAAAAGGGGTTTCAACCTCCTTGATCAATTTCCTCATAAACGATTTCTCCACATGAAGAAATTGGTAAAAAAAACTACATCAAAATGTGGGCAGCTTTTTCTGCCTTGACAATTTTCGTCAACTCAACTATATGTAGCTTGCAATTTTAGTTTCGCCATTAACTTCGTATCTTTAAAATATCTATTTAACTATATAAAAAAGAAAGACGCCATTTTGTTTGTTCCATATTCTTTAATCTTCCAATAAGGATAAATGGAGCTCTTACTCTAAATAATCTAACCTCTAAATTCTACTAGTGTAAATGCTCGTGTATTGTCTTATTGTCTATGTCCATAAGTTCCATGGAGTCCATTAAATAATAGAATCATTCAAAAAATCTTAAGAAAGATTAATAGGCCAGTTTACAATAATTTTAATTTGGAAATATTCAATCAAGTTTTACATTTTACCGTTCAGACAAATCAAAAGTGATTACTCGCCGTAAGAACGTGCAATATTATTTATAGAAGAATTTCAATTAGTTGTACTATTGTCCTAGAGCATTTCATACTGTATACCTTTCAAATCTTTAGAATAGAATACCTTCCTGCTGCTAAAAGCTGCGTTGGTAACTCTGCTTCTAATAAGATACATGAGGTTTATGGGAAAGATGGGGGAGGTTACAACGGAGCTATCACTGGAATGCCAACGGCGATATTGTTACGTTATTATGTTCACTCATGCTTTACTAAACTGTAACCTTAAAGGTCACGTGGATTGAATTACCAAGTATTCGTCGAAGCAAAATGATAGTCTAAGGAATTATACGGTTGATTTGCTTGTTGCCTGATTAACTCGGTTGAACAAACGCTGATGGGTCACATTAATCCTGTTAGATCTACGTATATTTAAAGGTCCAGTTTATTATTAACTGGTGTATTTTGGTCGTCGGTGGATAAAATACCTTACATATTTTTTTTTTGTAATTATAAAATTGTTTGTATGTAATTTCTTCAAACGATTGGTATTCACATTGTTGCGTCATTATTAATAAATTAATTTAAAAATATACTTTGCTTACACCAATTATAAATATACATAAATATCTACATGTTTCGAAAGTGATGCTTTCATCACCAGGAATACATGAATACTAAAAAAATATTCAATTTATTTTTATAACTTATTGAAGTTTGTAAACCTCATTGTAATATTTTAATCATTGAAGAAGATAATATTAACACATTCCAAATGAACCACGAAACCGAAAATACAACAGAAATTAAAAAAATTAAAAAGATTTCAGTCGCATCTGGGACTCGAACCCAGGACCTCTACCTATCCGGGGTAACCACTTAACAGACTTAGCTAATGAGACCAGTTCAATTTACGCCATTTACACCGATATCATACTTCATGTTCAAGATTTGTTAATATTATCCTCCATTTTTATAAATCCCATATTATTGGCTGCTATCCTTATGAGGATTGCAAAGTTTCATCCATCATCACAGGTCTCATTAGATAAGTTGGTTAAGCGGTTACCCCGGATAGGTAGAGGTCCTGGGTTCGAGTCCCAGATGCGACTGAAATCTTTTTAATTGCTATTTTAAGTTTATGGTGCAATGAGAATTGTTGGGACTCAAGTTATATTGTGCTTTTTTAAAAATCTTAAAAAATTACCAATATTACGTACACCTCCTTCCAAATTCACCTCAGTCGTCGATTCATCACATTTATTCGAAATAAAGCAAAAATAAAATTAAAAAGTTAATTCACTCAGATCAATTATCAATCCGTCCCAGTGATTAGCCAAATCAGGCGGGATTTCACCAATCAGCCGAAGATAATAAAATCGCTGAGCCTCGGGACGTTTCCAAGATTTGCAATGGAGATTACGGTAGCAATTTTGCGTGAAAGGGTGACCACAACCTTCGCCTCGTATTTCAAAGCAAAGCAAAACATTTACACCGGAGTTTCCCAAAATTCTTTTCAAATATACATCTTTTCTTCCAGACACACTCGATCGCTTTTTCCACTAATTATAATTTTGACTCGCTTACAATTAAATTGTTGAGTCGTATCCTCTTGAAGGTATTGTATTTTAAAAATATAATGGTTCAAATGTAATATTCTTGCGACGAACATTTAGCCAAATAAAAAAAATATCATAAGGGTTCTTCCGAAACATTATCATTATATTAAATTGAAGTGGTTTAAAATAAATGTATTTGTTTATATTATAATTATGATAAGCCACAAAGTAAATGCTTTTTACGAATACGATATATAAAAATTTGAAAAAAATAGTAGATCAATTATTATCAACGCTTTCTTATTGCCTTCACCACCCCGTACTGCTCTTCAATTCCCCCTTTTTTTGCTCCTGAGGTCTGTACCATCCTCAAGAAGAGATAATATCGTCCACTTTGGGAATCACTGATTTTTACTAGTGCCTACCAAAGAAACCACATTGTACAATATTCATTCGTAGTACTAGAAACAATGCCCTGCTATACAAACAGTAATGTATACGAAACTAAATAAATAAACAATTGTATCCCATACAAACCGCCAAATTTCATCTCCTTATATATACGTAGTATCTACCGCCATACGATCCTCTATTGTTAGTCCATTCATTAAACCAAGTCACGTTTTGTGGTGCCCGTTCTGGGGTCTAGAAACCATCGTTCATAGATCATGTAGACCAGTAACGAGTTTAATAATTATATTTCTTGTCTTGGACTATTTTTCATGCAAGATAGATTCATCCATCTTATCGTCTCGGCTCGCCTCTTTAGAGTTAGGGAATGCGCTTCCACACCCTTTTGTTGTGTTTTATTTTTATCTCTATCTATGTTTCGAATTTTAGAAATTGCTAGAGTGGTATTTACAAGACACGTTTCAAGAATATTGCATTTGCAGCATTCATTTTAGAAACAACAATACGGCATGTACTGATAATATTTGCGGCATGGATTTACCAGGTGACTTTCAGATAATTTAAATGTAATTATATTAGGGTAATTAAAAAAAGACTAATGTCAATTTGATCTTATTGAATTTACTGGACATGTTATAGCAAACCAGGGTTCGAAACTATCGGATACATATCATAAAGTAATATTTATTTGCTCAAGGGAAATAGACGATAAAAATACAGTTCTAATGAAAAACGTTTCTCTAGAGTTGGTATTACTGCATGAGCCGTTATTAGTTGCTCACAAAAAGTTGTTTTTTTTTTCTTCTAATGGCCAATAGCCGTCATCAATGGTTTCTACCATTCGAACATGCAACACAACTTGACGGTGCCCGGGTGATTCCAGTAAAGTTAAACATGGAGAAACGAGGAATATCCCGGAAAAACAAAGCCACCTACTAAATAATAAATATCATCGATACATATATATTCTTGGAAATTTGGAGGCCTATTCTGATTCATTTTAAAGAAATTTCCTTTTTTCTTAGGCTTAGAGACATTTTGCTTAAATACGATTACGATTACATTTCAATATTGATAAAACATTTTTAAAGGAGTTTGTGGTTTAATTATAATAGTATTATTAAAAATTATATGTGCAACACACATACTCGTGTAAACACGTGTAGTTTATCATAATTTAAATCGTTTTATCGGACATTTCGTACTTTTGGCATAGGTACGTTACAAACATCGCAATTTCGTTAATTTGGTTCATTTAACAGCACTATTATGCGACAAATTACTCATTAATAATGTTTAAAGTCAATACTTACGATAAAATCGAGTTTTTCTTTTGTTAAAACTACGCAAATGCGAATTTCAAAACCACGGTTAAGCAAGAAGTCTTGTGTGTGTAACATAATCAATAATAATAATGAAAGCATGTTAAACTCATATAGAAACAGCACAATATGATGAAATACATGGTATAAATGATATATCTACATATATGTGAGAAAATATATGAATAAGTAAAATAACAAATGGAAAATAAGACTAAACAAGTAAAAGAGAAAAAGTATTTTTTTTATTATTTCCTACCGGTTTTAAGTTCCTTGAAATAAATTACGTTGAGTGATAATTATATGTTTTTGTGTCTTAAAGAGATAAAATTACATATTTAGTTGAGTGAATATGTGACATGAATAGAATAAAGAATATCAAAAGAAATTCAATATGGGCGTATTTCATGGTCATTTCAAATTTCGAATTCAGAAATTCGCTCTCTCAGTGCAAATTCAAAATCAAATGGAACAGAATATATGATGTCGGGCAGTGTGAGAGAGACAGAGCGCTGTATTTTCATTGGCTTTTTCCGGGCTAGAACCAAAAGGTAATAAATCAATTACTATATCTGTTTCCACTCAAATCTACGTGGAAGGCATTTATAGTGTGTATTATCTATTCAGTGAATTATTGGTATATTAAAATATACATTGTTAAAGTACCTATTACGTATATCCATACAATATCTTAATAATTTTGTCTGGGGTGAGAATGCTTCTTAACTAATGAATGTGTGTGGAGAGATGATGTGGAGAAGTGTAGTGAAATCAAGAATTGTAATTGACAATGAATAAAAGTTTAAAGAAAAACGTGTAGTTTTAAAACAATTAATATGACGCTAAGGAAATTTAATAAATGTATGTTCTATGTTAGTAACAAATCATTAAAAATGTCTAAGTCTAATATTTAGTGGGTATATTTTGTGATCGCGCTAATAATTGGTGAGTTCTTTGCCGCATTAGTGCTATTTGCTTCTACATGAAGAAGCGTAGTGTGCGTGGTACGACCCGTTGGAACATTTATCTGTTTATAACATAATGAAAGCCGTGTAGGTACCTATTAATTGTAATATTTTATTTTGGTGTTTGTTTCCATTAATATAAATGAATGTGCTCACGAACCAAAAATAAAGTGGGTGTCTCATTTGGAGACCAATTTGCAAAAGCACAAATTCAACATTTCCTGGTACTTACATAATTATGTACATTGAAAAGAGAAAAATTAAATTAAGTTAGTTATGATATTGTATACGAGATACATTGTTATGGCGAAAAAATTAGAAATCTTGTGTAAACTAAACGAAAATTCAATCAATACGAATAATATAAGGAATCGCAAGCACGATCTGGTTCCGATAAACAGTTTCTATTATATCCACATATTATTATTCTGCGGTCAACAATAAATTGCAAAGTTTCGCCTTGCATTCTAAAATGGTATTGCATAATAAATAATAACGTTTACCTCCATACTCGAGATGATTTATGGCGTTTTTTTTTTTATTGCTGTTATTTTTATGTTCCTTAAAATTATATATTATTTAAAGAAGAATGTACCGGGCAGGCGGTGTTTTTTTTTTTTTTTTTTTTTTTTTTTTTTTTTTGTTTATAAATCTGCAGTTTGATTCCGAGATTGATAGAATTTTGCACACTTGACTTTAGAAACAAGAGGAAGGTCAATGTTTACATGAGATTTCTAAAAACCACCCCTTCCCCCTTTTCCACCCCTTAAAGCCTTTGGTATTTCTTGATGAAACTTCGCACATATTTGTTAAAAAAGAGGAAAACTTTGGGTAGGGGTAGGTGTAGGGGAAGGGGTTAGGATAACGTTAGGATAACGATAATATTTCAAAAACAGAGTGTTAAAACTCGGTCGAAGCCGGGTGGCACGAATAATTGTATAATGTCTTTCCCTTGCGGTGCTAGAAAACCTCTCTAGCTCCGGTGCTGTATACTCAGTGTACACATCTAGAATTCTGTAATTTTGAATTGGATAAAAATGAATAATTGCACGTTTTGTTACATGTATTATATTATGTAAATAAATAAAGTATTGTATATGAGTGCTGAAAACTAGGAAAAAACATCGGTCATCCATTAAAGGCATGATACGTCCATGACAGTTGGCACTACTACGTAGTGAGCGAAACCTCGTACCCCTCTCGCTCATAGTACGCTCCTCCATGCGTACATATTGACAATTTTTTTCCCAATTTTTCGACAAAACATTTTTTTTCTGTTGCGTTCGATAAATACTTAAATATTTTAATTATTTTATCCAATTCATAAATGTATTGCTGAGGAACATCTTAAATACGAAGTCTGTGTTTAGTATATTTACAGAGAAATTGAAGTAATTAGATACATGTCAAATCAGACAGCACAGCACCAGCAAGAAAGGGGTTTAAAGAAATAGGTATTCCTATTGGAGGTAAATCCTTATGTTGAAGTGATTTATGCAACTGTTTGCCGGGCCTAATGTGATAAGTCATTTATCATCAACTTTATAAATTTATTTCCCAGTTGTTTTTATCAATACCTCATGGGGTTCTTTACAAAGATAATTTATTATATGAGTGCACTGTACAAGAACGCACTGTGCATACATTCATCATAGTTTTTAGTGATGAAAGCCTTCTATCTTTTGAACATTAATGATGATTTGATGCAGCACTTATATCAGCGATGCACAACCGGCGGCGTGCGGGCCCTTTCCTACGGCACGGTAGGCTAAATAAAATATTAAAAGTTCGCAGAATTTCTGTAATAATCAATCAAATTTGTTGGTTTGACATTAGGCCTAGCGAAATTCTCGCCTACAAAGATTTCTTTGTCCGAGCTATGACTAACATTTTGAATGGGCACGCAATAAATATTGCTTCAGAAATTATATAAATAACAGTAAGTGGATATTGATATTTCTCATTTAATTATTTTTATCAATCGTTCAATTAACCTGGTGCAAATAATGTAAGAACGGTTTTATTTCTTTGTCTGTTTTCTATATATTTTTAATCAGCCACCCAAAATTACAAACATTTTTTTAATGTGTTCTTCTTTAATATTTCAGAGCAAAATAATTCAAGGGCATTGATCGGTTTTACCTCAAAGATAGAAAAATTTCAGATGCGACTAATACCTTTTTATTTTCTGTGTTTTTTTTTTTGGTTTCGTATTTCATTTAGGGGGTTTATAAGCTTCAATAAGTTATTAAAATAAATTGAATATTCGTTCTAGACTTGCAGAAAAAGTCAATAGATGTCCATTATAAATAAAAATTGGATGGGTATATCAGAGACACTATCTAGATTGCATTTATATTCGGGAAGAACTTTGTAATCATTATAGCCAATAATATGGTATTTAATGGAGGATAATATTTACAAGTCTTAAATTTGAGGTACGATATCGATCAAAATGGCTTAGTTTTTGTTTTTTTTCGGTGTCGTATTTCATTTAGGATTTGTTAATATTATCTTCTTCAACGATTATTGGCCCTCCGGCTGTAAGGGTTGTGTATCACTGACTTAGATCTTCCAAAGAATAATTAACAAAGCTATAGAAGGTGCCTCACTCTAGCAAGGTTACTACACTCCGGCGGTAGAACGACGAGCCAAACGTTAGTGAAGTTCTCCTTTTTAACGACAATTCGGTGAAACATGCATACATCAAAATTTACATACATATACTTACCAGAAAATAGCTACAAGCGATCTGTGGTTCGCTTCAGCCTTGATCAACCATTAAAAGGTCGCGTGCACCTTAAATGGATTAAAATTCTAATTAAAAAAACAAACCATGTTCGAAAGGAAACGTGATCACAAAAAGCTTAGTCATATCTAAATGCAATCAAATTTCGTGACGAGAAAATAAAATACTAATACAAAAACTGTATACTTTATACAAGCGTTATATGTAATAGGTACTTCACACGCTAAACATATTTACTTTTATATTGACCGGGCATTTATCGACTAACATTGAATGCAATAAATTATTTAGCTAGATATAAAAACAGCTGTTCTGAAAAACATGATAGTCCAATTTTAAAAATTGTGTAGGATACAATGCCTTGTAGTTTTCACAACAATTTAATATAAATGATTACTATTGAATCATTGTAGAAAATAATATTAACATAACCTAAATGAAACATGAAAACGAAAAAAAAAACGACAGAAAATAAAAAGATTTCAGTCGCATCTGGGACTCGAACCCTGCACCTCTGCCTATATGGGGCAACCGCTTAACCATCTTAGCTAATGAGACCAGTTAAATTTATGTCATCTTCGTCGATATCATATCTCAAATTCAAGATTTGTCAATATTATTCTCCATTTTTTTATCCCATATTATTGGCAACTATCTTTGTAATGATTACAAATTTCCTAAGGAACACAATTGCAAACTAGACAGTGTCTCGGATTATTTTTATTTTCTGTCGTTTTTTTTCCGTTTTCATGTTTCATTTAGGTTATGTTAATATTATTTTCTACAATGATTAAATATTAAAATGAGGTTTTTAAATCTCAATAAAAATAATTAATAAGTAAAAATAGATTACTAATGATTTCTTCGAAAGATCTGTATCTACATGTTTCAGAATATTGTATATCCTGATGAGGGAAGCTTTGCTTCTGAAATGTGTAGATATTTATAATATTAAAAACAGCGGTGTAAACAAAGTTAGTTTTATTAAATAGATTACTATTGAATTGTGTTAATAACCATAGTACCATTTCACAAACATCTGAGTAAAGTAACTCTAAATCATATTGATTTGAACTGCTTCTGACAGAACGATGAAACGTTAAAAAAATGGTTACCTTTTAGAAGTAGTGTATTTTAGGGTAGGGTTAAATTCAGTACCTTGTTGAAACCCTTAAATTTAACTTGCTCAATTTGGCTTTAACTTCAACATTATCAACAATGAACATTGTACATTTTGATAATTTAATAATAATAATTTATTATTAAATTATCAAAATGTAACCCAAGTATATTTACATATTTATCTGTAACTTAAGGAACTAAGCATCACTTGAGTAGGTAAAATACTTAACTGAAAGCCTTGAAAAACGAGAAATTGCTGGTCTTTATGCAGATGTGAAAAAGCAGTTAAATTCTTGAACTTTGCCTGGTAATACATATAAGTGCATATAAACACAAGCTTTTGATGGCAGAGGCAATGGACAGATGATGATTCACAGAGTGGTTAAATTCAACTTTTACAATCTCAGAGGCGATATCTTCTCTTGGCACTCACGGTCTCTGGTGTACCCGTAGCTAATCTATCCGTGCCGATTCTAATCAAATTAAATGGAATCATAAACGTGATCATGATCATGAGATGATCATGAGTAGCTCTTCTTGCAAAACATATTATTTTTATTTTTGCTGATGGCGCTGAATTACTGTCGCTATTTTTTTAACCTTGAAACCTACTATTTTCTTCCGGCTGCAGGGTTGCTTTGAAAAATAATTCCACTACCCATTTTGGATATTACGAGAATCTACAACAGCGTCATTATTATATCGGTTTATCTTTCTTTCGAACTAACCTGAAAAGAAAACAATTTTAAATCTGTTAAAAAATCATAACTCATTGATATGACCTTCACAATTGCTTGCATAGATTCTATTATTTATCTCTTCTATTGCTATAACTTATACGTATCAACATTATTTCTGTTTGTCGTGCACGTGATATATAAACTATGCATTTAACAGGCTAAGCTACAATGTCTACCATAAACTACTGACTGCTATCGATTTCCATGCGTTATTTGTATGACGCATCACTTTGACATTCTATCACGTTATTACTTGTGTAGCGAAAATACTGAAGAATAGATACATAACTGACATTGAAATGTTTATAATTTATTTAAATGCCTTTTCTTCTCGTGTGGTGGATTGATTCAGTGTGGCAAGCAAGATTCTGTATCCAAAATGCGAAAAACACGGGGCAATTTTTCCTAATAGAAGATTAATTCAATGTAGAAAATAATATTAACATAACCTAAATGAAACAGGGAAACGGAAAAAATGCGACAGAAAATATAAAGATTTCAGTCGCATCTGGGACACGAACCCAGGACCTCTGCATATCCGGGGCAACCGCTTAACCAACTTAACTAATGATACCAGTTCAAATTATGTCATCTTCATCGATATCATATCTCAAATTCAAGATTTTTCAATATTATTCCCCATTTTTTATCCCATATTATTAAAAATTAAAGAAGATTAACTAGTCGCTTTTCTAGAGTGTGTAATTTTTTAACGTCCTCGGCGCACATTTGTGGTACAGTGACAAACATTGATTTAATTAATGTAGTTAATATTACAATTAATACAGTTTCTGATGAACACTTTACAGCACCACTCCTCCCCTATACCATAACTTCTGCTTCAATAAGAGAGAGTAGTAACAAACCAAATATTGTAATAATTCTTCTCCTTTATAGCGTGGAGGTCAAAGCGGGAGGCTGAGGTTATTTTGAACCAATCGACGGTATCGGGAGTTACGCGATTCTGCACAAGCTGTTGGAGGCGACTTTCTTCTATGGTGTGTTAATTGGATTTTTTCTTTAAATTTTTGTTTGCATCCATACAGTCCCACACAGTTCACGAGTCCTTCATGGCCCAATTGTGAAACATTATACGCACAGTACAATGATGAAATCATATTATAACATGCAAAATCTTGTTCACTCTTTTTCTTAAAAAATACAGTTATAAATATCGAAACGAAATCTTTTTGGAAAGTGGTCAAAATAATAATATAGGAATCTAGAGATGTATTGGTTTAAAAACTTACCCCATAGCTGTAGTCCTCGTATCCCGGGATGGGGAGCGAGAACCCCTCGAGGCTGGCGGCGTCATAAGGGCGGACGCTGGCGTAGGGCGCCATGGGGTTGCGGGACACGCATTGCCCCATAAGAACACTAGTCTCTCCAGCCCTGGAACACGACAAAACAAATTCATCAATACCATGATCCGCGGGACACCTAGATATTACTGGAAATTGCCAAGGAAGCCACTGTTCCGTTAAGTGATGTTCCTGTTCCAGTTAGAGACTATTTTCCTATTCTAAAAAGTAAATACAAACTCCAATGGTCCCCTGAATGGAAAATATCTTCTCTAACAAAAGATCATCAGTACTCATTAATACAACCTTTAATTCCTGCCAAGCTCTGGTTTCATAAATACATTTGCATGCAAAAAAATATATATTTTCTCCATAACTCGAATTAGACTAGGTCACACTTCTTTTCTTTGTCATCTCGCCAGGTTCCACATAGTTAGCTCGCCTTACTCTGATTATTGAGGATACTCTGGACCATAATTTCTTTGATTGTCTTATAAATGACCAATTTCCAAACTTTATGGATAAATTGTTAAAACTTTAAATTGAACTCCCTACCAGTATTCCCTGCCTTCTAAGTCTCAACACCCCTCAAATTAACAATTTATTAGCAAAACATATATGTTTATAAATTTTTACCGTAACTTATTTGCTTCAATTTTATTTGCCCAAATATTATATCCTGTTTAAAAGTAACTAATTTTAAGAACAATCTGTACTATTAAAATCTGACTGATTCAACATGGCCAAAATCGGACTCAATGGGTGAAAGCCATAAAATAACAAACAAAAAAACATGAACCGGTTTTTCAAGCAAATAGGAGAGGTTACCTAAGCTCTGAAAAATAAACGATAAAAACTCCCTCAGCAATTGTACGAGGAAGAAATTCCAGATAAAGCTAAGGAAAACTAATTTGTGTCAAAACGAGATTGTGTCAGGAGAGACTGGGTTTGCAATAAACCGAGGCCACCAAAGTGGAGCAAGGAGATGCCCGGAGACGTCTTGTTGAAACTATAAATCCCCTAATAATCAGAATCAATAATGGACGATCATGCTACAAATTTAACAAACATGAGCCAGACAATACTGACAATGGTCAGAATTTTTAAGCAGGATTTTTAGTAAGTTTACCTGTTACCTTCATAAAGCTAGGAATGTTTAAAGTTAGATAAAGGGTATAATAATGTCAAACATATCAATTTAGCAGACGTGCATAGTCAAAATCTAACTCACTCACACACCAATGTGTCTTATTCTATTTGGAGTGATATTCTGTTCAACAAAGAATGCGGCAAATAGGCAACTCGTATTGGTGCTATTTCCTATGTGTTTATTTTCCGGTGAGCACTTCCTATGTAGGTACAAATGCAAATGGCCTAGCGAAATGCACCGCTCCGATGTGAATACATTTTTTCAGCCGCGAACAACAAGTTCTAAACATTTCGCGGACTTTCAGATCCACGGACAAGATAGTGGATCGCTTCACGTTCCGTGAGCAAGTAGGACCGGATCATACGGGTATGGCGGACCTACACCGCACCGGTCACAGTCCACACGTCCACGTCTACGGTCTGCAGGGCCGTGCCAGCCTCCAGGGAAGATGCATAGGCACCTTCTTCGTAATTCTTAAACAGCCATCCAAATTTTCAATCGGTTTCATACGAATTCTAGATATCTTTCTCCGGTGTTCTCGTCTTTTAACCTTTCAATTAGTTTCGTGTTATGTACTAAGCGTTTCATGCTAAGCGTTAAGTTCCAATTGTTACTTTTCAGAACGTTTTTCAGTGTACGAGTATATGCAATATTTTGCGTAGTCGAATTGTGGCTGAGTATTTTTGATTGAACTTCGTATTTATGGTTGAATATTTATATTACTGAAATTTTGTAATTTTGCTCTTATGTTATTAAATTACTATCGAACATAATTATAATAAATTTTGTTTGAATTTTATTTATTTTAATCAATTTATACAAATATTTAAAACAATACAAATTTTTTATCTAATTCATTATAATTGTACCGTTTATGCAGTGTTGGTGCAATAGGACATACTCGTACAAAACAGACCGATTTTTATCGATCGTAGTTGTGCTGCTCGCTCGAGTGTACAGCAGATTGTGGTGACGTCCTTGAGAGTGAGAATCTGGTACAAAAAAATCAGAATCTCACTTATGTTACCGTTAAGTAAAAGAAAAAATATTTTAGTAGAGGATCTACGTGTCTCTGGGGAGTGGTCATTGGTCATAAAATTTCTTGTGAACTCTTTTGATGCACAAAATATAAGTTAGTTCGCGTCGAGCCCAGATAGAAGAATTCGACTCCAATACACTTAACACTAGCGTGTTGCTGAATAACCTCAGTGTTTTCGTGTTGTGAAATGAATATTCAAAAACCAAAACCACTACGAGATAAGATAGTAAAGTTACAGATTGCAAAACGTCAGACCGTTTTGAAAGGGAATAGAAAAGCAACCCTTAAAAGCTCGCCAGCATTTAACGCACAGACGTTCAGATTAAAAAATGAATAGGTATTTTGGTAGGGGTATTTGAAATTGTTCCCCGCGTTTTTAAATTCAACGAACTATATTATAGTCTTTGAGGCTTCCCTGCCCAACCGCCCAGTTCCCGTGGCATCTGGCCAACCTAGCTTACGCGTGAATAACTTCTTTTTTTATTGCATGACATCAATATGAGTTTTTAGCGTAGGAAAAATGATAAGGTATTTCAGCAAAACCACAACAAACAAACTACCTATATGCTATTCACCTATACGAGTATTGTCTTGTACTTCGAGAAACCTAATCAATTCTACTAAAATAAGATTGGCTACTATTTTCCCAAACCCAGCTATCTCCTCAACAACTTGCACACCTGTTCACTTATGTATGTTCTCCAACAACGGATATCTCCTACGTCCTCCACCCTTTCCACCTTACACCCCTCATTTCATGACAAATATTGATATAGGTATAGTATTTTTTTTATCCGTCCAGTGGCGGTTCGTTACATGTTGGGGTTTAAATTGAAGTTTAAAAAACAGAAAAAACTCCTCATCTGTTAATCCTATGTTGATCCTTTCCATAATTATTATATAATTTTGTCTGGATCTAAAGGAATCTCAACATAACACTACATCAGAGATTGGCGACCTTTTGTTATATGAATACCCCACAAGAGTCCCAAACTGCTCTCAACCGTCTGGAACCAGTGAGACTATGGCATTCCCAATTGGGGAATGTTGTGAGGCTGAAGGTATTGGGGAGGGGAAGGAGAAGGGGGAGAGGAAGGTGGGGAAAATGCTAAATACCTGGCTATTCAGATCTGGTCACCAAACACGGCTAAAAGCCATTTCAAGCAACGTTTCAATTCTGAATGGTGGTCTGAATCACCAGGGCGATACAGAGAGTATCTTCCACTCTGGAACGTGCGCAAATATGCTATATATTATTTTTAAATTAATTAATTGTGAAACAACACGAATTAATTAAATAAAAATTACTTGCGCACGCCGGGATTTGAACCCGCGACCTTCGGATTTGTAGTCGAGAGCCTTACCCCTCGACCATGGAGGCCGTCTAATAACAAGATACAATTGGACCCTTCATTACTGGCCAGTTTTATAAACGATCTACCAAATATATGTTACGTAACGAACTGTTTTGTTAACGGACCGTTATCCGTCCTTTATTTTGAATAATTTTGACCGTTTTTTATCTTGAATAATTGCAATTCGTTTGTCATAACTTTCACTGCTCAATGGGGAATCCATTTCACAGATGCAAATTATAATTGTCTTTTTAATTATAATAGTGCACGGTTTTAAATACGCGATCGTCGGGTAACAACTGATACCTGCCAAACGACCGGTAATCTGACGAACGTTTATAAAACAGCGAAATCGGGCGGTAGACCAAATATTAGTTAAACATGGTATCAAGCGTTACAAACGGATTGTTATAAAACCGGCCGTAAAGCGCCTGTGGCTGAATATAATATCATAGATTATAAAAATAAAAAAATTGAATACTAAATCATAAGTTACGCATGAAACTCAACTTTTTTTGTTTAAATTAATTAACTTATTTTAATAACAACTTAAAACTCGATAATTACAGAAAAAAATCTAATGATTCTTGAAAAATATTATTCAGCGCAAATTAGGTATTAACAAATCTACGGTTTGCCACTGAAGCGCTACGACTAAGTTTTCGTATGAACTATTCCTTAGAACAGAAAGTTTCGTAGGTGCTGAATTCATACCGCACATATAGGACTAATTTCGGATTCGCTCTCAGGGAGTAAATACTGACTGGTGGATATTTTAGCAGGTAATTTAAATAGCGCGCTGTTCAAAGTGTGGTAAAATTATAATACCAGTTTGTCTTATTATCTCACAGAGGACTGCCACTGGTTCCGTCACATGTGTTAGGGGATGCTATTTATTTGTTTTACTTTTAGCAACCCTCTTCCCTCCCACCTTTTTAGTACCTGCTTGCCTATTACTGTTCATGGTATATAATATGCAACCACATTCCTAACGCTTCGTACCTATTCATTGAGCCCACTTACCGGAGGAATAATATAGCTTTCATGTCAGTGTTTTTAACACGAGAGGTATAAAATTACCCAAGGGAGTATTGATGGATGACTAAATAGGAACTCCAGTATTTTTTTTTTGAGAATATTCAACTAACTAAATTAAATTAAGACAGAATTTTTTTGAACTCACCAAAATTGACATGAAGGAGCTTAAGACCCAGCTCTTAAAACATCGCCTTTGTAGGTTGCTAACTCAAGCAATGAGTTGCAACTACAAATCCTCCAATCTTTTAAATTCTATGAAATACATACCAAAATGTCTGAAAATAGGTGCCGTTTGAATAACAATGCAGGCGTTTTAAACGGGTGTTTGTATTTTGAAACCTTATATATTTTCATAACTACCCGTATAGACTTTACAGATAAATACGTGTATTTTTGGGTGCTGATCGTTATCGTCACACGACGCACGACGTTACGTTGACAATCTCCCTTTTTTTTATGATGTCCCTGGGGGTAATTGTAACGTCAGAACACGTCCGGGGCATTTAGATAATGTACATTTTTCGAGACATTTTCACTGCAGGTGCGAATTACTGTAGAAAATATTTTTTTATTTTCTAAAGCTTGTTTTGCAGATAGACCAAGTACGGCCCTGTCATTTTAGCTTTAACGTGAAAAGCATTGTTAGATTTAAATGAGGAAAAGGCGAAAGTGTGTCCATAATGTGTATACACATGTTTAATGTGTAATTAAACAAGGAATTCGGCTATACAGCATACAATCATGGAACCAGCAGCGTGACCACGTCAATATCAATGCGTTTTTTGTTTTCAGTTTCGTTTTATTGCCCACTCGACCAAATTTAAAACAGTGACAAATTCATTAAAAACTGAATAAGATAAACGTTACAGTATTCCCACTGAGATCTCCGTTGTAAGTATAACCTCTCTTTCAGATAAGTCCATAGTTTATGAACAAGAGGAAATATGTTCACAACGGAACTATCAGCGGTATCAAATACTTTTGGTTTAAGTCAACCAGTTTCGAACGCTGCCTTATTCAGTGTAGGTTTACACATTATTTCCATAAATGCTAAATCAACAACATTATTTTGATTAACTAATTATCGTAAGTAAACACATTTAATATATAATTTTAATTGACAATCATCAAACATACTGGTGAAAGACCGCCATCAGAATCGAAACTTTTCTTAAGATGTATTGTTTAATGGCCAAATCTAATTAGCCAGGTACTCCAAACCTTTATTTTCCCCATCTCCTTTCCTTCCTCACTTCCTTCGGCTTCACAAAATACCACAATTAGAGATGCCATAGTCCCACTCGCTCTGGGTAATTTGGACTCATTTATTTATTTATACCGGGTTTTTACAAATGTTCTCACATAATACGTGAGAAACTCGGATATTATACATGCAGCATTAAATTACAATAAGCCAAAGGATATGTAATACATAAAATTTCAATTACAAATAGAAGCAAGAGACACAAGAGATGATCGGATTATCTATCGAGATAACCCTAAATTATTATATGTAAAAATAGCAAAATAATCAATTGCCTTCTAATTTAAAGCATATTAATGTTGAAATATTCAAGACGTACATAGATGATCTAAGATGGTCATACCACATTTGAAAGATAGCATTCTTATCATTTTTTTAACAGATTCAGCGATGTTTTCATATTTGTAGTAATGTGAATTCCAAATGTTGTTTCCATATTTCAGTTTACTTCTAAGTGAGGCGTTATAAAGGGTTACAATTTCTTGAAAGTACATACTCTGTGAATAAATCCCATCATTTTGATTAATTTACACTTAATGTCGTTAATGTGTACGTCAAATATGAATGTAGAATCAAGAGTGATTCCTGGATCTCTTATGGAAGATACTTTTTTGAGAACAGTATTATTAATAACGTAGGAAAAATCTGTTGTAACTCTGTTTTGAGTGGAGTTTAAAGTGTAACATTTACAAACATTTAAGTGCATATCATTCACAATGCACCAGTTATTGAGTGTGTCGACGTCATTTTGAAACAGAATTAATTTTACGAAAAATTATTAAATCATTTGCGAAAAAAGCATAATCACAAATTAATTTTAAAACAAGGTCGTTTACGAATATTGGAAAAAGTAGGGGGGCAAGATTTGATCCCTGTGGTACACCAGAAGTTACAATTGTAGGCTATAGGGGATGATGTGTATCCATTAATAAGCACTACTTGTGTTATTTTACATAATATGATTTCGCCTAACGGAATAGGTTTCCATGTATTCCTATTTGATCAAGCTTATTTAGTAAAATGGAATGGACTCATCAGTTGTATTCACATAATCCAATACTTTGGGTATAAGTACGAGTATATGGTTTTTGTGATTATTACGTAGGAAAATACAGTAGATAGACTTAGAAATAGACTTAATTTTAATATGCTTCTTTAATGTAGTCATGTTAAATATTTTCCTTCCCAGAGTGAGTTTATACCCCCTCATTGACAATGCAGGTACTATTACCAAATGCGTTTATATGAAATACTTTATGCAAATAACTACTTTGGGCGAATAACGTATTACATACACATTGGCCAATACAGTGTACGAGGATAGATAACGAATAACAATAGTTCATTCAAGTTAAATTTGAAAACAAAATGAAGTGCCCCTATGTTAGAAACTTTTGATGATGGAAGAGTTGTAGTATAACGTCATTGTTTATTACCTCAAACGTGAAAATAGTCGATCGTGTCCAACCTTCGATAAGTGAGAAACGAAAAGAAGAAGACGAAACAAATAAAAAATTAATTGTTTCTCAAGTTTGCCACAATAATTAAAGGCATTTTTATGGAGGTGTTAATCGGGATGTTGCTTCTTTTTAAATTGTTTTCGAGTGGTTTAATGTGAATAAATTTTTCAACGATGAGATCTGCGCCTCATTAAATTTGCACATTTAAAAAAAAATTATGTGATACCTCACAATAGCGCCCCTACAGGGTAACTGTATCGCTACATGGTTGGGCAACGTTGTAGGAAAGGATTTGTTAATGATTTGTTATGCGGACTTTGAAGAGGCCCGGATTAAATGTAGGAGGAGAGACAGATGCCGGTAGCCCGTTTCACATACGAAACGATTTACACAAAAACGAGTCGGCGAAACGACCCATTCTCATGAAGCCGGCATCAACCGTGAACGGATGTTCCGCTCGTGTCCGTCGAGTTTCACGCACATGCACCGGCGCGGAGAGGATCAACGCTGCTAGTTCCATGAGCAGGCTCCATTGAAATATCTGTAGAACAGATTCAGCATACCTACATCTACATCAGAGATGGCAGTCGGTCTGTTAACAACGGATTGTGAATCATACGAATCGCCCCCATTTGCACAGAATCAAGCAGGTTTATCAAGTATTTGGGAGCTTCAGCCCAGAGGTGACTTTCAAATTCAATTGTTGGACGTACTTGAGATTTGTATAGGATTAGCAATTGATCACTATTGAAGATTCTGCTAACCCTATACAAGACGCCCAGTTTCATGGAAGCCAGATTTTCTGTTTGGATTATAAAATCCAAACAGAAAATCTGGCTTCCATGAAACTTCTATTTACCTATAAAGGTAAATACCGTAATCTCCAGCATGAGCAGGTATATTTTGAAAACGCCACATTTGTTTAATAAAAAGAGTACTTTTATACATATATAAAAAGGGGGTTAAAACTCCGCCGGGTAGTAATCTAGAACTCAATTAAAAAAAATTTGTACTTGAGGTGAACCATTATAAAAATACACTGTATTAATTCATTGTCAATTCAAGAATCAGAAAATCAACTTTTTCATATTTCCGGCCCACGAAAGGAAGCTTCAATTTTGTATGCTGCATTATTGTACAGGAACCTAAGAGACTTAAGTGCATTGTAATGTTAGTTGCACTTCGTAAAAATAACTCTAAATAACGTGATACTTAACGGACGAAACAGGTTTGGATGTTGCATAATAAATGTGACCCTGTCTCAGTTTTTTCTACATTTTATTTTAAAGTTGTTCAAAATTCGACACCTACGTAATATGTACTGGTAGATAGGCAGACTCCAACTATTTGCTTGTCATGAAATGGTTATTTTAAATTATTTAGAACTAGCTGATGTGTACCCGGCCTTGCTCGGGATTTTTCTCTTGTCATTAGGGTGCCCTAATTGATTTGACAGCGAAAGCAACTATCTCCAAATAAAGAAACATTCATTTGAATATTTTATTTCATTCCAAACGTTCATTTTTTCAAAATATGTGTAAATCATAAAGTTCTTAATTAGGTACCTACTCGTGTTTTCCATTTTGAAAATATTCTACTAAAAAAAAACCTTATCCTTTTGAATATACAATCTGTGGCTAACCAGATTGTTATATCTATGGGCTAACCTAAATACAATATGACAGGTTCAATGTTTTTAATACTAATTTTAAAACGTTATAGCAACAGTTTTACATATTGAATTTCAATCAAATTACTTTCTAAACCTTCCCGGCACTAATAAAAACAAACTGTGCTATTTTCAGCGAGACCGGTAGAGTAATTTTTGACAACATCGAGGACAGACAAACAAACTTACATTGGTTTATACATAAGATACATAGCTACTGTAGTTCGTTCAATTCGTCCCCGACAACACAAACGGGCGGATCTCATTAAAAGAACGTAAAATGTTTATTCTGTCGGATTCTAACACATTTTATTACGTGTTTGACTAACGGGGTAAAAAAAATGCTTAAGGGGAACGGCTGCGGTACCTGTTTCATACAAAACTGAATTTTGGATTGGAGGCCAAAATACCCATCCAAACTGAATGATCTATTTTTTTAATTAAAGATTTAATAAATATCTAGTACGGATGAGAAGTATTTTATTTATTTTTGTTTTACCTTATGAAATATAGGCCATTAAAGGAATTGATTTTTCGCGATTTTAGAGACATCTTTAACAATTATTTTGGGGCTAACGGTGATGTAAAGTTTTAACCATCTGCTTTGAAAATATAATGAAATATAAAATTAATCATATTTTTAAAATATTAGAATAAGCATTATAGTGCACTTTAAATTAAATTAAAAACGACTAATTAACGGTGGAACACAAAATTTTCATACAGAATTTAACATATCGACCCGAAAAAACCTTTTTTTTATGTTTTATTTTTTATACTTTTATTTATGTAATCATACTTATATGGCAAATGTGATATTTTTTTTAAAAGGAATGATAAACTAAATAAACACATACTTAAAAAAATTAAAACAAAAATAAATAAAATACTTCTCATCCATACTAGATATTTACTAAACCTTTAATTAAAAAAAAAAAGATCATTCCGTTTGGATGGGTATTTTGACCTCTAATCCAAAATTCAATTTTGTATGAAACAGGCACCGCAGCCGTTCCCCGTAATTAAAACCCCTTAGCGACACATGTAATAAAATGGTTAAGAAAAATAGTTTTTTGACTCTGCTGATAATTTGCTAAGGCCTGTTTGTGTTGTGAACAACGAATTACTCAAAAACTAAATATGCCACAGGGGGTGGCTACTGATTAGTTGAGAAACATGCAAAACTTTGTAGGTTTCTAAACACAATTGACCTTTAAAAAGTTCAATCCGTCGTCAGAATCATGTCCTATACATTTCAAGCGTTATTCTACAGACACTTCAATTTAAAAGATATTCTTTCCTACAGTAATACTTATATTAAGTAGATACTATATTCGAATTAGCGTAAAAATGCAAATATCAATTTAGTATCTACCTAAAATATATAAATAACATTTATTAAATGAAGTGTGTTGTTTGAGGGGAACGGCTGCGCTGCCTTTTTCATACATAACTTAATTTTGGATTTGAGGCCAAAATACCCATCCAAAGTGAATGATATATTTTTTTTTAACTAAAGGTTTAGTTAATCCTCGTATCTAGTATGGATGAGAAGCATTTTTTTTAATTATGAAGTATATATTATTAAAATAAACAATTTTCGTAATTTTAGAGGCAATTTAGAAAATTATTTGGGGGATTATCGTATGTTTTAAAGATATCCATATTTGCTATGTAAATACGTTACTTAAATAAAAATATAAAAACAAAACATATTTAAAAAAAAAAACGTTTTTTCGGGTCAATATTTTAAATAGTGTACGGCAAATTTGTGTTCCAACGTAAATTGGTCGTTTTCAATTTAATTTAATATCCACCATAATGCTTATTTTAATATTTTTTTATTTCATATTACATTATATTTTTAAAACAGAGCGAGTAAAACTTTTTTTTTTAAATCACCGTTAGCCCTCAAATAATTGTTAAAGGTGCCTCTAAAATCGCAGAAAAATCAATTCCTTTAATGGAATATATTTCATAATGTAGAACAAAAATAAATAAATTACTTCTGATCCGTACTAGATATTTACTATACTTTTTGATGAAAAAAATATCATTAGGTTTAGGTGAGCATTTTGGCCTCAAATCCAAAATTAAATTTTGTATGAAACAGGCCGCGCTGCAGTTCCTCTTAAGTACATCTCATGTGTTTTACAAAGAGAAGAAATGATTTTGCATACTTTTAGTTGATAATGTCTTTAGATATTGAATTATATATACTTTTTTATCTGTGACATATCAGCATAATATGTACTTCGGAACAAAATGTAAGAACTGAAGAGTTGATAATAATATGATGGATATAATAAAACAACGACATTACATACACTAAATCCGTATTTTTTAAAGACTTAGGCAACACCTGATTATCGTTTACCTGAAGAAAAATTAGCGTAGGATGCAGGAAGCTGCATCATTATAATTTTTTTAATAAATATTTATGACCCAATCCCAAGGCAAAATCAAATTCTAATGAGACACTTATTGGAATCGGGTATTCAAATAACATTTATGTTTATGAAGAATGATTGTAGGCGGTTCTTAAATTATGCATTTTAAACTTTTTAACATACCTTTTTAGCTAGAGTGATTCTGAATCACCTTCGAAATTGAATGCACTGATCATCTCACACTTCAGGACATGTTTTCATTCATTGAAAACAATTTGTTTACATTTTAACAGCACTTAGCACAAGTTTGATGGTAACACCGAAACGCACGACACAACACACGACTCTCCAACACAAACAAAACACAAAACTGACAACACAGAACACAACCAACTTCTCTACACACAACTTCTAGCCACCTGTCACTTGATATTCGTTGTATGAAATGTGTATGAAGCAAAATACGACCAACGTGTGTTTTTTAAACTTTACTAGTTCACTTCCACGATAAATCTTTCAACTTTATAAAAAGCTCTAAGCATATACTAGAACTGTACCACAATCGCAAGCCTCTCAAAAACTTTTCTGCTCTTGGTTATATTATGCTGTTTTATTACACTCGATGAAAACCGATTACAAACTTCAGGCATCGTCTCGAATGAACACAGTTTAAAGTGCAGCTCATTATCTCTTTGGAAGTTTTTAAAAAGGTTATTGTAATGATTTGCTTTCGAATAAGACATTAATATTAATGATAAAAGCTTTTGAGTAGTGGTTTTAAATTGCTTCCGTTGTATTTGCGTTAGTCTACCATTGATGTTGCATTCGGTTTCTCAGGAAATGTTAGCACCATCTTTGGAAGTTGTATGGAAGTTGTAGCTTGCTTCAAGGTTCGGGCAAGAGAGCAACAAAAAAATGTATAAACAGGCACAAAAGACATTCACAAAAGAAAATAATGAGAATAGATTATTGGCTATCATAATCATGTAAGTATAAAAGGCAATAATTGTAAAGGTCCGTACAAAATATCTACCCAGCAGTTTTTTGTAATAAACTTTCAGATTGAAAACATTTTTGGTGAGCGCAGTTTCAAATGGGTTCCAAGACAATTCAAGACAAGTATGAGTCGGCACACTCTTTTAAAGTGATATAAAGTCATTAAAAGTACAAAAAAAACTACACTGAAATCCTAACCTAAATAATAATATATGTATTTCTTATGATATTTTTAAAAATTAAAAATTCACTTTGTGACGTCAATATTAACTAACTAACTAACCATCGCGCCGTTTCCCCGAGGGGGTAGACAGAGAGGACGGACCGCCAAACAACTCGATCTTGGCATACACTTCTTGCTTCATTCACTTTCATACAACGTCTCATACATTCTATTCTGTTATTCCAACTTCTGACATGGCCCGACTCAAGTATTTGATTCACTTGATCGTGTCATATCTTCCTCGGACGTCCCCGGCTTCTTCCATTCACATTCGCGTCATATATTCTCCTTACACTCCTTTCTTCGTTCATTCGCTCTACATGCCCAAACCATCTAAGCGTCCCTTTCTTAATCTTGCTCACTACGCTTACATCAGCCTTGCATTCTTTACGAATCTCAACATTTTTCACTCGATCATATATGGTTTTACCACACATTCGTCTCAGAGATCTCATTTCTACAGCATTCAGTCTACTTTCATCCTTCCTCTGCCAGTTCCATGCCTCACTGTCATACAACAGAGTTGGTATCAGCACTCCATTGTGGACTGCTAGCTTCGCTTCTTTGGACAACTTTTTGTTTGCGCCAACCGCGTTCAGTCCTCCGTTAATGGAGTTTCCTGCATTCACCCTTCTTTCAATATCCCTATCAGTCTTTCCATCTCTCGTAAACATACTTCCCAAATACACAAACTCGTCAACCTGCTCCAAGTATTCATCATTCACAACTATATTGCACACTGTGTTCGTACTCTCTCTTTCAAACACCATGACTTTAGACTTACTTATATTCATCATTAGCTCTTTCTTCGTACATACTTCGTTCATTCTAGATACGAGAGACTGTAGATCTTCTATACTATTAGCAATCAGCACCGCATCATCAGCATACAACAGGCAACAAACTTGCAGACTACTCATTTTTGCGCCCAAACCCACCTCTTTCAATTCTTGCATACAATTATCCATGTATAGATTGAATAACCACGGTGACATTACGCAGCCTTGCTTAACACCTTTTGTGATGTCAAACCACCCCGTAAAATCACCGTTTGCCCTAACACATGCAACGCTTCCCTCGTGCAGAGATGCGATTGCCTGTATAAGATTTGTATTCACTCCATACTTGGACAACACCTTCCATAACTTTTTTCTGTCAACTCCGTCGTATGCCTTTTGTAGATCTACAAAAGCACAGAAAAGTTTCTGGTTTTTTGCCAGAAACTTCTCTGTGAGCATACGCAACGAGAAAATCTGATCCATGCATCCCCTTCCACTCATAAATGCACCTTGCACATCCCATATTTTATCCTTTGTTTTAATTTGTACCCTTTCAATCAATATCCTACCGTACAGCTTTCCAACTGAACTTAGCAGGCTAATAGCCCTGTGATTTCCACATTCCATGCGTGACCCTTTATCTTTGTATAGAGGCATGATCACAGCCCTTCTCCAATCTAATGGGGTGTAACCCTCCTCTAAACACTGGTTAAAAAGTTTGCATAACCATGTGAGAATTATACGGCTATCTCCTTTAAAGTATTTAGCAGCAATATTATCTAAACCAACAGCCTTACCATTCTTCATACATTTAATTGATCTCTTAATTTCATCCATGCTGATTTTGGGAACATTCACGCCATCGTCATTCATACCCGACTCGCCACTGGAATCACTATCACTCGGGTTGCTTTCGAAGACCTCTTCAAAGTATTTCATCCATCTCTCTTTTATATCTTTCTCGTTCGTCAGCATTTTTCCATCTTTCGATTTTATCACTTTCACACATCCGCTTTCTGGACCATTCCGGGACCTTTTGACTTCCTTCCAAAACAGTTTAATGTTTTCTTGGAAGTGGTTTGTCATTTTGATCCCTCTTCCTCTTCCAGGCGTTTCTTTCGTTCTTTCACTCCAGCACGTACTCTTTTCTTGCATCCCTTATAAACTTCTTTCGCTCTATCCCTCTCTTCGCTAGAAACACTGCCAGTCGCTATCAGACATAACCACGCTTTCTTCTTCTCTGAGACCAGTGCTTTAATCTCATCATCCCACCATGCATCACCTTTCTTCCTACCTTGCGTACTTATCCCACATACCTCTCTAGCAGATTCACAAAGGCTCACTTTTATATGATCCCATGTTTCGTCTATGCTCAGACCGTTCATATCCTTATCATTCAATCTCATCTCTACACAATTTTCATACTTACTTCTTACATTATCGTTCTGCAGTTTTTCTATTCTGACTCTAGTTGGAGTCGACACCATTTTCGCTTTAGAGCGCCAGCCGCGGAAGAGATTTACTCTCGACACAACCAGAAAATGGTCGGTTTCTACCTCAGCCCCTCTGAAAACTCTTGTGTCTGCGGTGACGGCTCGCAACCTAGAGTCAATTACCACAAAATCGATCATTGACCTTTCATTTCCTCTTTCCCACGTATATTGGTGGATACCTTTATGATTGAAGAAGGTATTCGATACAAAAAGGTTCCACTCTAAACATACTTCAAGCATTCTGTTACCATTATCATTTGTTCTTTTATCCCCAAATATACCTAAGGTTGACTCAAATCCATCCCGTCTAACTCCCACCCATCCATTTAAATCTCCTGCCATTATAATCCTTTCATTAATATTTTTTAATCTCATCACATCGCTCACACCACTCCAAAAATCATATTTCACTTCATCGTTTTCAGAGTTGACAGGAGAATAGTATATTACTAAAAACACTCTTGTCAACCCGATTTTGAATCGGATCCACATTATTCTCGGACTTACACATTCATATTGCAACATACATTCTACCATTCTAGGAGACAGTAACGCTGCAACTCCTTGACACGCCCTCTCCGTATCTGGTCTCCCAGACCAGATTACGAGCGTATCACAATGTTGCATCGTACCGCTCCCCTTCCTCATACTCTCTTTTATGCAGAGTACATCCAAACTTTTCCTTACCATCGTATCACATACTTCATTAATTTTTCTTTCCATCCCTCCTCTGATGTTCCACGTGCCAATTCGACATTGTTCACGTTCCCTCCTCCTCTTCGCGCTACTGAAGGGTTGGCGGCGTGATGGATAGCGAGCCTCATCGACACCTGTGTCGGCCATTCCCTTCCACGGAGTCAATATTAATAAATTATTTTTTTTAAATACTTTGTATTCACTACTAGTAATATACACAGATATAGTTATAGCTAATAGTTATAGTTAATAGCGAGCCTCATCGACACCTGTGTCGGCCATTCCCTTCCACGGACTCGATATTAATGAATTAATTTTTAAAAATACTTTGTATTCACTACTAGTAATATACACAGATATAGTTATGAAATAAATATTTTTCGCTCTTTCATATGATTCCTTTTTTCAAACAACACCAACATCATTATTTTTATGACGTCACAAGGGCGGCAAATTATGATTCCGCCCGGGCGACGATGGCCCATGCCACGCCACTGTATAGAATACTATAATATATAATACACTAATAGTATTCTATATATTCCTGATGAAGAAAGCATCGCTATCGAAACATGTAGATATCTCTGTATTAATAAAGTGATGAATACAAAGTATATTATTTCATTAATTTACGAATATACTCAGTTTTGTAAGACTTATGCAAAATACAATTGTATAAAATAACCTAAATAGTATTAAAAAATATATATATATATATATTATTCACCTGGCGATATAATATAATACAATCCATACAAAACAATCATTATCAATTAATTACATATTGTTGTTATTTCTAATCGTTTATAATAAAATAAATTTTATCTTAATTTGATTGAATTCTCCCGATAAAACGATTAATTAATTATAAACAATAACTATTTTATTTTGGTAATATCCAATCGAGTGTTATTGATTTTTCTATGTCATATAATATTTTTTTTATATGATGCTGATCGGATACCTTCTTGGCTAATTCACGTGTAAAAGATAAATTGTTTTTTTTTTTCCATGATCAACACTCAAGGAAAATCGAATGCCTTTACTACTTGCAGTATAATGTTTTTTTGTGTGAATACTATCGACCAATAATGAATACCTATTGCCGGAGCCAGTGGATCTATCGTAGATACAATATTTATTTATTGTATAACATATGCCCTATATGGGCTTTTACATATAAAGTTAGGTCAATTTTTTTTTATAACTTATTGAAATTTGTAAACCTCATTGTAATATTTTAATAATTGAAGACGATAATATTAACACATGCCAAATGAACCACGAAACACAACAAAAATTGAAAAGATTTCAGTCGCATCTGGGACTCGAACCCAGGACCTCTACCTATCTGGGGTAACCGCTTAACCAACTTAGCTAATGAGATCAGTTCGATTTACGCCATTTACACCGATATCATACTTCATGTTCAATATTTGTTAATATTATCCTCCATTTTTATAAATCCCATATTATTGGCTGCTATCCTTATGATGATTGCAAAGTTTCATCCCGAACTCAATTGTGATAATATGGGATTTATAAAAGTGAAGGATAATATTAACAAATCTTGAACATGAAGTATGATGTCGGTGTAAATGGCGTAAATTGAACTGGTCTCATTAGCTAAGTTGGTTAAGCCGTTACCCCGGATAGGTAGAGATCCTGGGTTCGAGTCCCAGATGCGACTGAATTCTTTTTAATTTGTGTTGTTTTTTCGGTTTCGTGGTTCATTTGGAATGTGTTAATATTATCTTCTTCAATGATTATAAAGTTAGTTATAATAAACAGGTGCAAAACACATCACAGTACGTTCAAAGATAATAAATCGAACAAATACAGGAATAACATAGTGTAAGTACCATTCTAAGTAATAAGTTCAGAGGCGAAAAATCAAAACATACCTCACATTCACTTATACTTATACTCTAGACACATATATTAATAATTATACAGGATGTATGCAATAATCGTTTGTTTGTATTTGTATTCAGAGCACTTGATAATGTCTACTATATCTGAATATGTATTACCTACTGTGTGAAGTCAAGGTACCAATGAATATCTCTATGTAGAGATTATTGCTATGCCAGAGATAAATATGAATTTATTTATTTATTAGATTATACGTCCATCTGAGCTTTTACATGGAGTTTTAGAACAGAATTTAACGAACTATCAATAATTATAAGTACGTAGAGATTTTAAACCGTAAATTAGCGAAAAAAAGATTTTAAACGTTAAAAGTAACATAAAATAGAAAATTAAACAATATTATAAAATAGATTATCTAAGCTACAATAATTAATTGTAGGACTCATCAAAGTGCTGGTATAGATGACGCTTTAGTTTATAAATGGAGTCAGCAAATATATTATCAACAATACCTCCAAACTTGTTGCCCAGATCAAGCATCCTATTGGTTAGTGAGTGTGACTGATAGTTGGTTGTGTACGTGTTGCAGAAAAATGTTACAATTTGTCTTCTGTTCCTCGTTGGTACGTGTAATTTAATAGTGGCGACCAAGGCGGGGCTGTCAATATAGCAAGGATAGTGGGTTAGGTAATGTTAGAAATTACCTGATTATTTTGATTGTATTGTATTACGAAACATAGATAAATCCATTTTAAGAAATTTTCCATGAATCACGCTGTGGAAAGCGGAGTGTTGTGAATGTGAGTTAGGATTGTCGGAAGTATTGTGAGTTATGGTGTAGGTAAACGTCGATTTTCTGTAAATGTCGGAGTTAAATTTATTATTTATAATAGATAAAGAAAGGTCAAGAAAATTTTATCTGGAATTAATACCTATCTGTATTGGGAACTGAATTTGTTTATGGAAGGTATCGAGGAGTAACATGAAGGTGTTTAATTGACGCTCAGTAAAATATCAATGCAAAAATATCGTTCATTTAGCGATTTCCATATAAATAACATTTTTTAACAACGAGGATTTACATTCTAATACGTTATTTTCGAGACTGTCTATGAAATATTTTAAGTTTTTCCCTTTATCCCCGTGTAACTCCTACCCTCCCCCTACCCCTCTACCACCCTCTCTCTGATTATCTAATACTCTGTGCTCTTCTAATATGCTGTCTCGGTCTCTTTGTTTTCTTTATTTAAATGTGTCTGTACTGAAGTTTTTTTTGTAATAATACTGTCCAGGAAAATGTTAGGATATAATCAAAATTAGTTGATAATATCATTCAAATAAAGTGGTTAAAAATAAAATAATTTCCACGTATATTATGCCTAATCAAACAAACAAGCAAAAATTTGAGAATCCTTGTAATCAAACTACGGTCTTCGTCGTTGAGTGATTTCGATCCTTGGCTACAAATCCCAGCGTGCGCAAATAAATTTTATTTGATTAAATTGTTTTACTTCATAATTTATTCATTTAAAATAATATCAGTATATTTTAGGCACGTTCCAGAGTGGTAGATACTATCAGTATCGCCCTGGTGAAAGACCACCAGTCAGAATCGAAACGTTGCTTGAAATGGCTTTAGCCATGTTTGGTGACCAGTTCTGAATAGTCAGGTACTTCCCCACCTTCCTTCTTCCCCATCTCCTTCCCCTCCTCAATAACTTCAGCCTCATAATATACCCCAATTGGGAAAGCCATAGCAGATGGGACTTTTGTGCAGTAATCACATAAGAATATAATGCATCCCGTTTAAAAAAGAAACCATAATACATACAAAAAAATCGCCACAGGCGAAAAAATTTCAAAGCCCAGGGTCGAACTAACGCTGTTGATTTTTATTAACCCTTAACCAAGTGGGCTGCATCGTACGGTAAGACCCGCGAGTCACACAAAATGAGCTCTGTGAGGGTGAGCTCATCCACTTGCTCCAATTAATCATCATTCGCAATTTATTATCAATATTACACATTGTTTCTCTTGCAACGTGCCTAAACAAATTTCCATATATTTAACCATAGTAACTCCTCGCAGTTTTGCGGCGCACGGAGATCCGTGCCATCGGCGATGTTCCGGATGCCTGTGACATTTGATCAGTCCAAAGAAAGTGATTTTCCTTTGGTTCTCCTACCTTCCACTTTGCTAGTGACCATAAGTTTCTCCAGGTTCGAGTTCTTGGCGAGCAAGATATCGAAAATATATTAAGAGGAACAGTTAAGAGGAACGGCTGCGCGGCCTGTTTCATACAAAACATAATTTTGGATTTGAGGTCAAAATATTCACCTAAACCTAATGGTAATTTTTTTTAATTAAAGGTTTAGTAAATATCTAGTACGCCTGAGAAGTATTTTATATATTTTTGTTTTACCTTTTGAAATATCGGCCATTAAAGGAATTGATTTTTCGCGATTTTAGAGGCATCTTTAACAATTATTTAGGGGCTAAGGGTGATTTAAAAAAAAAGGTTTAATCCGTCCACTTTGAAAATATAATGAAATATAATATTTAAAAAAAAAAAAAAGCATTATGGTGAATGTATCGGACGTCCCGCCTCCCGGAATATTTGAAGCCGCACACTTATTATTAAATTATTGTTGTCTGTTGATATATGTAACGGGCGGTCTGGCGAGCTTGTTCGCACCAGACCGCTCAAACTGAAATGACTGAATAAAAGCGTTGGAGCGGGACGGTTAGTGGGAGGGAGACCGACTTGTCAGGCATCTACACGGCACTGACGGTCTGCGCTTGATGGACCGCATAAATAGCCTGCAAACGCCAGTTTGCGGCAGTTAGCATTTGACCGCCAGCCTGATAAGTACTCCGACTTCTGAACCACTCGCCTTGTTTCACTCTGATCACTGCTTACCTCCATCGGACTACTGCCTCGGACTGGACCCAATAAGCAACTGCCTCGGACAAGATTAACAAAAGCCGTCGTCGTCAGTACCGTTCCTCCTTGCAAAAGGAACGGTAGGAGTGCTATCTCCCCCCCCAGCCTCGCTCCGTAGATTGGGATCAGTCGGCCTCTACAGTTCGCTTGTGTACCAGATTACGTCTGGTACAGTGAACTTAAAACGACATTTATTTTTTTTTTTTAAATAGATCATTCAGTTTGGATGGGTATCTTGGCCTCAAATCCAAAATTTAATTTTGTATGAAACAGACGGCGCAGCCGTTCTCCTTAATAGCCTATTGTGGATGTCTAACTTTTCCAATGTGTAAAAAAATATATACCAAAACAATCAGCCAAATAATCCATACATGATGACCCTACTTTACTCCCCCTCAAATTAATGAAATAAATATCAAATATTATCAAAATTCTTTATTTCAGTTAATTTATCAAATGATGGCTTGACTCTCTCTCTCTCTCTAAATCAGTATCCACATATTTTATCAGAATGTTTGATTATCTTATTCGTTCAGCCAGATGGTGAGGTCCACCCACTCAGCGTAGGCAGAGTACCTGGTGAACACATCGGGAACTCCCCTGGCGCAGGGCAGGCCCCAGGACACGATGCCGACCAGCTCCTTCTCCAGGAACAAGGCGCTTCCGGAATCACCCTTGGAAAATGAACAAATTTCATGTTAGTAAGGAACCAACTTTCTTTACATAATATATTACACAGTGGAAACAATTCGTAACATACTACAAGGTCTGTTTAAAAAAAAGTGTGCGATATTTTTTTTTCTGCGGTAACAATTGAAACACGGGAGGTACCGTCTTAGGAAGATATTGTTTAAGCATGTTTGTTACTATCTATTTTTCCCTATATATCATTAGACGAGCTACTGTATTTATGCCACAGATACTGTCAAATTTGCGATTTAACATGTTTGTTTAAGATAGATAATTCACTGTTTTATACCCCTGAACTGCTATATTTGATTGTTTTCATGTACCCGATAGGACAAGACAGTACCTACCATTTTATTGTGACAATTCAGCTTCAGAGTCGCAATATTATTCCCCTATGGGACAGACTCAACATCTGAGGAACAAACACTTCGATGTTGTTGACATATTTGGTAGATCAATGTTACAGTATAAGCATGGATTAGTACAGTTTTTTTCATCGAGTAGAGCTAAGTTATTTGAAATTATTTAACTCTGGATAAAAGCGTCAAATTATGTTGTTTCTTTCAATATTATGTCCATGTAAAAGTCTGTAATGGTCGTAAACAAATAAATAAACAAATAAATTACTCCTCTTTTACGTGACTGCCTAGATTAGCTCCAAGTCAGAAAAAGAGTCCAGTTTAAAATGTATCTTATGATGATGAGGCTGATCTCTGCGTGAAGGACAATCTTAGTAAGAGGAAACTCACGCTCCGAGTCGGCTAAGGAGAATGTTGCAAAGTTTGGGGATATAGCATTTAACAAAGATCCACATTAATGGATTGCCCTGCGATTTAGTCTTAGGTCAGAGACTGGTTTTGAAAATTTTAAAAGTCACATTTTTTACAACATACATTAACCAATGTAAGGAACCCTTTATGGTGATTCACTCACTAAAAAGTGTTATACAAAGTTGAACAATTATATTAACAAGTCAGCGCTACCGGAAATCCGAGAGCACTCTCGTCCAGACAGCAGCTCAATGGCACAGCGCGCCCTTATACTATAGATGGAAAGTTTGCCACACCGTGCCAAAGATAAAATTTTATTCTTCTTTACTTTTTTGTATTACTATTTTATGATGTGTATTTTTTTATGTGATGTTATTTCTTTATATTTTTTTATGTTATCTCTTATGTATAATTTTTGTGTGGCAGAAAGAGTATTGTGCCCACGGCTCTGTCCATTTAAAACAAACTAAGCATGAAGTGGTTAAAAAGATAATATTAACAAATCTCGATGAAATATGAAAGAGAAAAAGACACAGAAAATAAATAGGTAACGGTTTCAACTGGGACATAAACCAAGATCCTCTGTCTTACTGAGACAACAGAGTATATGGATTCGTGTCCCAGTTGCAACTGTTACCTTTTACGTGTCTTTTTATGTTTCATTGAGATTTCTTAATATTATCCTCTTCGATGTTTAAATAGTACATAGTGGTTTATAAGTCTCAATAAGTTGTAAAAAAAAAAGAATATTCATTTAAATAATAATAAATACTTACGCTGCAGACAGACTGTCCAACGGCCTTCAGGGTGCAGATCTCTCCCTCGGAGATGAGGGGGTAGGTGGGGTCGCTAGCGGCGGCATCGTTACGCCTGGCGACGCAGTCGTCGTGGGTGAGCGCGGTAGTTTCCAAGTACTTCAGCTGGTTGGTGACTGATCCAGGGTACTGTCGAAATAAACGACATTAGAAGGCGAATTAAATTTCACATCTTAGATTTCGTAAAGAGGAGAAATGGTGTATTACAAAAAAATAGTGAACATTGTGTAGTTTGATTAGCCAAGTAATTGACTATTAATGAATTCCACACTACTCCGGATTACGAATTCAAATTTTGGGAAGCGGAAATGTAATTTTTTCGCAAATATGTATTACGTATCAATATCTTTACTCTGCATTAATTTTAGTTTTCGAGTTCATTTCATGCGGCCCACTTAGCTAAGCAAAATAAATAAAATCAACACCTTTAATTTGTTAGTTTGACCTTTGGCTTAGAAAATATTAAACAAAACATTACGGCTGCTACAATTAAAATATTTAACGGCCTCAGTTCTGTTTTATAAAGTACGATAGGGTATCGTGACAAACTTGTATTTCTTCAATATATTGAATCAGCCGTCCAAAATTTCAAGCATTTTAAAAATGTTCTTTAAAACTTTAGAATGATAAAAATCGACAAAATTTATTGGTTTGGCTTTTTTAGATGGAAATTTATTTTTTTTTTATATTTTTTTTTACGTGACATCCAAAGATTTATCATTAGGTTATTATGAAATGCGAAATTATAAGTAGGTACCTACCTAATTACATTTTTGGTTTATAATAGGTATATACGTACTGACAGTTGGGACGCTTGTACAGTATTCCACAAAAAAAATCTGCACTTGCGACGCCACCGACTGCAAAGTTAGCCATGTTAAGCTGTAGGTACCCTACCCCCTTAGGCCGGCAAACATATTGAAAATTGATAAATTGGCTAAAAAGATAGACTAGCTTTCTATTTCGTCCAAAATATGAAACAAACGATAAAACATGGCGTCCATGTCTTACTTGTTTACTGGATATATATTTCTAAGGTCATTATTTAGTGATCTGATAAAAGATGCGTTGATCTTTAAATCCCATACAAAAAACAAACTGGACCACTCGCTGTAAACGAACTATGGATTTAAATTGTCTCGTTTTTCATAAATGTAAATATTAAAATTATATGAAAAGTTAAATTTAAAAATCTTACGGAAGTATATCCCCATCCAACAGCGGTGACCTCCACATCCCCGACGATGTATTCCGGGTTGCGGTTGATGATGTCGGTGGTGCCGGTGAGGGAGAGGGCGCTGGTCAGCAGGAACAGGCCAATGTCGTTCTTGATCTCCTTGGTGTTCCAGGCAGGGTGGGTGAAGTTCTTGCTGACGGTGCTCCTGATGCCCCCGTCATTGTAGTTCTGGGTGCCAGACAGCACCTGCAGATTGCTAAAAAAAAACAAAAAATTAGTTAATTTTTAGAAAACTACAAAATCATTAAAATCCTGGAACCTAAAATAATTTTAATACGATTATTCGTACAATTAATAAATTGATCCATAACCACCAATTTATCTAAACGCTCCGGCTCTGGCTTAGATCTGATGTCATAGTAACCGTCCTGAACGTTGTCATCGGGTAGGGAGATTGACAACTATGTCTCTGGAAATTTATTTATTTATTAAAATTGTACAAATAATTATAAGATTACAGATTATTAATCTAATTAATTATAATTGTAGCGTTTTTTCAGTGTATGTGCAATGCCAAAAACCCTGTAAATACGTTATACGACGTAGAAAACAGATCGATTTCCTGATCCACCATATTTAGGAAGCACGTGGCTCTCCCAACAGGTGAGTTCTCAATTAAGTTAGTACGGTTCGCTCGACTGTATAAGAGGCTGTGACGAAGTCCTCGAGAATGAAATTCTGGTACAAAAAAAATCATTTGAACCAGAATCTCATTGATAAATATTTTACCGTTAAGCAAAAGAAAAAAATATTTAAGTGGAGCAATACCTCTACGTGTCTCTAAGGAGTGGTAATTGGTCATGCCCAAAATATAAATAGACGGGAATAGCCAAGGGTACCATCCGTAGAGACGCAAAAATAAAAATCTTAAAAATGACGTCATGTGACCCTAAACTACTCTCAGCCACTACTACTCGCTTTTTTTATTAATTGCTTTTTGTACTGTTGTTGTTTTTTTTTTTTTAAATAAACATAAACATTGTCATGTAATGCTTACGTGCTGTAGTACTAATATAACATAAAAATGACTTACCGCGGAAAAAAAAAAAAAAATTAAAATAAAAAAAAAAAAAATAAATAAAATAAAATAAAATAATACCCACTTACTTTGAAAGTATGAAAAAAATTATTTAAATCGATACTGCTAAAGTATGGGATTGAAAACATTTTAGACTTTGAAGTTGAGACGAATCCTGTTTTATCGTTTCCAAAAAGAAATAATAATAGGACACATTTTCTAGGCTTACCTTGACAAGGATCCTCCTCCAATGATGCCAGAGCTCCACACGGCGTCGACGCAGTGAGCTGCAGTCACCACGAACTTGGCTGTGATGAGGGAGCCCCCGCAGAAGTGGCTCTTGATGAGGAGACCAGTCCTGAGGGACACGGCGAAGGGGGCAAACCCGGCTGGGGCCACTGCGCCACCGACGATGCGGTCGCTGATGTAGTCGCTTGCTAGACAAAAACGTTTAAGTAAAAATTATAAAATATCGTAATGAGTAGTGATATGGACGGTATCCGGCTCGAAGGACCAAAGAGGCAACAAATTAAAAGTTTTTGCCTACTACAGCCACAAAGATAATGACTGCAGCAAAATCAGGAACTAAAAATAATTTTGTAATTAAAATATCTACTGACATTTTGAATTTGTAGCGCCTGACAGTAATCTCTATCAGTAGTGCTACATAATTGGGTATTTCTAATGGCTAACAGCTTTTTATCATAATTCTCTAACACCATTTATTAATCTAAAGATTCTAAAGGTTGTAATTTTTTTTATGTTTTACTAAAAAAAGATAATTTTTTTTTGAACAGTTTGACCTTGACTTTGCGATGGTCCGGGTCCTAGAATGACGAATTCTTTCTCGACTACTAATAAATACACGTAGCATATATTTCTATGTTATCAGTTATATTGTACTCACGCCATAAAATCTTAAAATTGATTGTTAATATTTTACAATACCAATTTTCGTATCTAATAATTCACTATCTCTATTATGACATCATATCGAAATATTATATATATTGATTTATTTTTTCAATAAGTGATACAGCATCAAGTTCCATCTGCATGAAGCCAGTGTAACTATGGCATTCATATTTGGGTAAGTGTTTTTAGGATGAATGAAGCGGGTGAGGGAAATGGGAAGGTGGATAGGAACGTCGAGAATTATCCGACTCTTTAGATCTGGATGAAGCCATTTCAATGGTGTTCTATCACCGGGAACAATTGGAATATGTTTCCACTCTGGCTTGACTTGGCTTAGCATTCTCTTTCAGCCAACGTTTGACTTTTCATTATAAAAAGCCTATTTTTTATTGTGTATAACAGACTGCGTTCATTTGACAACAGTGACAAAAATATATTTCAACAACCAGAAATGACATGAATTAAATTATATTATTTGCATGTCTCTTGAAATCGACAAGGTTTATTTTGAAGATATCAAGAGTGATATTATTTAGCGGCACCATACCCAGCGTCATGCTGTATTGAGCCAACACTTCTGTTATGCCATATGGTATGCATAGCAGATTATGGTGCCGCCTCTAACAGTAGTTGTTGGTACAAACAGCTTGTAACAATCCAGGAAGTGTGGACTATCTCTAAAATTATGTACACAACATAGCATAGTCCAGATCTCAGATCATTGGTCCAGATTATCGTTTGGAAAAGCTGGCACTGATTGAACCAACATTTTGTAATAATCAGACTTATAAATATCTCATTCACTTCACACGTAAACCTGATTAATGATTTTGATATCCATTATAAACATAGACCAGGGTATAGAAAAAAACATTAACTTACCAGAAGCGCAAGCCACCAGCGCCAAAATAACGTACAACGAGGAAGATGCCATGTTCACAATATTATTAAATAAAACAAATGAACTAAAGACCAAAAGATTGATTCCTATTTATATGTTGATCTAAAACCGATTATTTTATTGAGATGGGGGTTTATCAATATATTAAATAAAAAAAATCCCAGCCTGGGGAGATAATATTGTCGTCTTGATTAAGGTTGTACGTTTATAATTGATTGACTGGAATCGGATTAGATTAATTAATGAATAAAACCCGACAAAATTTAGCAGCTGATAAATATAAGATTATATTACATAATCCTTTATGTATTGTCTGCTGACTACTTCAAGTATGTAAGTGTAAACTCAGAAATGCGGAAACAGTATATTTCGATCGCGATGGGAATAAATAGTACTCTAAAAAATATTCTATCGACTTCCGCATTCACAGTAACCTTACTAAAATATAATACGTAATATTATAAATAAAACTCCTGTAAGTGAAAAAAAAATTAAATATGAAAATGTTTACTTTTCCAGAGAAAAAAAATCAAAAGTCATTTTAAATTGGTGTGAATTTTTAACCCTGTGTTTTTATTGATTAACTTTCATGTTTTTTTTTTTTTTTTAATAAAATGTTGTATTTTTGTATACAGTGCATAATTTGTCATTTTAAGTGAAACACTCCCTTAGAGATCAGAGCCGGTTCCTTGGTATATGCGTTGCACTGCGTGTCTTCTGTGCTTCAGTCATCGGCATACGAAAGTACGCTCCATTCATAATTACCGCCAGAACATCTTCTGGTACAAGACAGCGCAAGCGCAAACGAGCCCATTGTGTTCCAGTCGTTTCGATGCTAGGGAACAGTTCGGCCCGACGAAACAGTGACATGAGCGAGACAGATTACGCTCATAACGGCAAATCATTCGATAGAACAGCTGTGAAAATTTAAAACCTTGTAAGCGATAAAAGGCAAACCGTAAAGGAATAAAATATAACTATGTCTCCTACCTAATCTATTCTGTGATCTATTTCATAGAATCTGTGAAATAGATATCTAAGCAATGGTATGCCCGACAGAAATAGAAGCCCAATATTGAATCGAGTTCAACTTTCGTTCTATTCCAGGGGTAGCCAAACCCATACTAATGGAGATCGACTTTCAAATTATTAGGAGTCAAGCGATCAACTACTTACTCGCTATAGTTTAACACACCTAAATTTGCGGGTGGTTAAAGGTGGAACTAACGAATGAACCATATTTTAAATCGGTGCTCCCCAAACTTATTTGGCTCTACCGCACACTTCAAGTATATGTTTCTTTAATACCTCCCTACATTCCTTCTAGAAAAGCTTTTTTTTTTTAATTTAAGTTTTTAATCCAGCAGGACTGGGTGGTTAGTACAAACCCGTCTGCCATGTTACATGAGATATTTACAAATATAAATAGAAAAATGAATATAATAAAAAATGTTAAATAACAATATTAAACTATATTAGAAAAAAATGAGAAAAAATTAAATTGAAATAATTAAAAATGATTATTTCAGAAAAATAAAAGAAAGAAAATGAAAAACGTAATAGTTAATAATAACATAGAATAAATTATTTTAAGGGATCGTCTTTCAGGGTGGTAGCCAAAATGAAAATGAAGCAACGAAAAGAAAACATTGTTTATCATCAATCTTTAAAGTGAAAGCTCATCACGTTTCATTAAAGAATGATAAATATAATAGGTACATTTTTTACGGGTATTATATTTACGGAGGTTTATTGGTACGTTTTTCAACCTATTTGTATATCCTATCATAATTATTTTGTAGTAACGAATTCTAAAAAAAAACACTTATTACCGATTGTGAATATAGCATTTATGTCTGTACGCATAGTAAATTAATGTGAAAGACAATCCATTACTATCGAAGGAGATTTGGTAGACACATTTTTTTTTGCCCTAGACTAATTTCCCGGAGTTCCGGTTATAAGCAATAATCTTCACAAAGAAAGGGAAGAAAGCACCGCAGGCGAAATTTTGGGTCGGTTGAAAAAAAAAACAATAATTGCCGACTTTAATCAATCGGAATGATTATGTTCCAAAAGATATTTTTGTACGAACTCTTATTGTTTTTTTTTTTTTTTAGTAGAAATCCTTAAAAAATATCGAACACAGATTCAAACAAAATGCGCCGCAGTAGAATTTTTTTATTAAGCTGAGATTATGTCACAAAATGCTGACGGTTGTAACTAAATATTAAAGAACACGTAAAAAATAGCTTGTAATTTTAAACAGCTTATATGTTTTGTGTTCGAATGATTTGCGCATTGCTCCCCAAAACATACAAATAACTCCCCGGTGAGGCGCACGCCTCACGTTGAGAAACACTGACCTACGAAGTTTTTTTTAAATATATTTAATAGGCATATTTTCAAAGTAAATGTAAGCCGCGATTTTTATTCATTTATATACTACAGTAGGGTACCATTAAATCGTTTTCACTTGACGCCATGTTGAATTTTGGTACAATTTATCGGAATGTATCCATAATAGTGCCTGTTAGGATAGTTATTAATATTTTTTTTATATGTAAAATAGGTTAAAAAGTTTTTAGGCTGGATTCCAAAAAAAACTAGCCTAAAAACCTATTTTATTGAGGCGGAATAGTAAAATTTTACGTAAGTATTACAACACGTAAAACCAGGTATAAAACAACATAAAAGAAGAATGCGATACAAAAATAATTATGATTGACAATATGTTAGCATTGGCAATATTATGAAGAGAGGTAACAAAGAAAATACTAATAAGAGATAACACAAAGTTAAAATTTAAACGGGAGGTAAATGGAAGTAGCATTAACCGCCCTAACCATACGAACGTACGTGATACGGCCGCTATATCATCGCCCGAACGCAACAAACCGTATCCCGTACGTTCAGGTTAAAAAATAACGATAACCGAAACCCACAAAAAGTTCGTGATACGTCGTATACATCAAGTTCGTTCCTGCGTTATCGCTTTTAGTATGCCGAGGTAAGCCGAAGCTAACGGATGTGTTCGGTTGTTTTCGTATTCTCCCATTCAAATCACTGATACTCCAAGCACGTGGAAAAAAAACCGATGTTTTTTTACCTACTTTTTGACAAATAACCCAGAGGCAGGGCGGTTAAACAAATATTACGTTGTTTTAGGAGTTTGTAACATTTGTAATTGATAATTATTTATTAATTTTATTTCATTATTTTTATAGACTTTATTAATAATTATAGATACGAAATAATGACCGCGATCGACCTTGAAACCTCGCGATCAACCGTTTGGGTACCCCTGTCTATTCTATATAGAATCGACCGACCAATAGAACCGTGAGAACGCCGAACGGCCGTTGCTTAGTTGCTAGGCGAACGCCGCCCTCTGCGCACAGTGTAGTGTAGTCATGTCCAATAAAAAGATGGGCCACAGATGGCAGGAATCCGACACAGTAATATTTTTAGAGTATTATAGAAACTATGAATGCCTCTGGAACATCAAATCTATGGAGTACAAGGATAGAAACAAAAGAAATCGAGCTTACGAGATGCTCAGGGAAGATATTATGTCGGTCGCGGAGATGACCGTTGATGACATAAAGATGAAAATTAAAAATATTCGTACGACATACGGCGTAGAATTAAACAAAATAATTAAATCAATCAAGTCCGGTGCTGATTCTGATGATTTATATCAACCAAAATTGTTTTGGTTTGAACAGGCAGATGTGTTTCTCCGGGGTGTGACGAGAGATGCGAGAAATAGTTCAACAAACACGGTATGTAATCAATTTTATTTATGTTTACATATTCTATGGCAATGGCATATCTATGGTGCACAGACTGAACACTACACCTACCTAACGTTCTAAAGGTGAACGATGGATGGTGTTTACTGGACAATTTTATTATCGTATTTCATAACTGAATTTCTTTATTCTATGTACTTTGTAACATTTGTGGATTTGCAACGTCAATCATCTTCCACAGCCACGGAACAGTATCGTATCGGTTGTCATGAATTTTGCTGCATAATCTCCCGCTTCCCGGTCCTTTGCTCTGGGATGTACGCCACGGCCCGGGTGTTACTTCTCCTCTAGCAATGTTTTAGACGTTTTCGGTAAAGCACATGTTGCTTTTAGCACGTTAGCAGACTTCTGCCGAGTGCCGAACTGAAACCGGCCGGGTATTTCAACGAGGTACAGTCTGACATTTAATAGTAGACAAAAAATTAGGGAGTTGCGATCGTTTAAAATGTTTTAAATTATTTAACCAAGCTGGCTGATAGGAAAATGATTGTAATTTAAAAAAAAGCCCAGTGGTCCATATATCAGTACATATTTTTTTTTACTTTAATCAAACGGTGTTCAGAAATTAGTGGTACGTTCCGAAAAAGATGATTCATATTCGAAGACAATTTTATGTTTAAACTTTTTTCATTATTTAACGCTTTGCAAGGAAGATAATTAAGTAAAAATGCGATTTTTCGTATTTTTGAAATGTGTGATCGAAATAACCATGTGTATTAGATTTTTTTAGAAATTTAATTTAAATCAAATTTAATAATGTTATTGGTAAGTTCCGCAAGTATTCAAGGCCGTTTTGACGCCGAAACAGTATAATAATACAAACTAAAATACTTGCAGAACTTAATAATAACATTATTAAATTTGATTTACATTAAATTTCTAAAAAAATTAAATGGAGTTCTACGAATTAAACACAAAAACAATTAATAACCATGTATTTGATGTTAGATATGTATAAAAAATAAAAATAAAAAATCAAATTCACAGATCAAAATTACAAATTTGAAAAAAAAACGTTAAAAATGTTTTTAAACCGTCAAATGCGAGTACGTGAAAACATTTGTGAAGAACGCATTTCAAAGACGAAGTAAGCAGCTTGGTGTTACCTATTAACTCTAATAATGACATTTTGTAGTTCCAATTGATAAATAGCACACTGCACCGGCCGTCGGGTGGTCTTCGCCGAGGATATTACAATGTTTCCGGCCACGTGGCTGCTGTATGGGCGGTTGTGCGTTCGCCCCCAAATTCGAACACATATTAATTTTTCATTATGATGGCAATACCAAGTTACTCACTTTGTAATTTTAAATTTGATATTCACATTCAAATTTTTAAAAAAAAAACGAGGCGAAACAACATAACCCAATTTTTTTATAATTTTGATCCGTGAATTTGAATTTGATTTTGTTTTTTTTTATTTATTTATTTAGCTATCTAATACATGGTTATTTCGATACATAAATATGAAAAAATCATAGAATAGAATCATCTCCTTTCGGAAAGTACCAGTTAATTTCTAAGCACCGTTTGATTAAAGTGAAACATATGCACTTGGACCATTGCGCTTTCTAAACTTATTTTTGATTTTTCTATGAGTCATCTAAAACCTTTCAAACGATTGAAGCGCCCTCATTTTTTGTCTACTGTAAAAAGTCTGACTGTTTTATTTCCTTTATTTTTCCCAGTTTTTAACATAAAATAAAAGATAATATTTATACATGCATGATTGTTTAAATTATAATTGTAAGAAATGGGAACCCATATATAGGCGTGCTGCCTGTGTGTGGGTAATATGAGTACTAAAATATTAGTTATTTAAGTATTGTAACGGCAAGAAAGTATACTGCCGTCGTAAGTAAAAACACAGTATCTTCCCTGAGACTCTCAAGGAAGATACTGTGTTTTTACTTACCACGGCAGTATACATGTAGTGTAAATTTTAGAGTAAGCAGAATTTTTTTATTTAAATTTGTATTAAGTAAGCAGATAAAAATAGCAAACATTTTATGGAAGTAATGTTTATTATTCCACTGTACGATGGAATATTATTCTGTTGAATTAAAGAGAAAAAACTACATTAGTGAGAACGTCAGTTCCTCCAGCAGATGAGAAACTAGCTACAAAAAAAAATAATGGAAGCTTCAAAGATCATATTAAATTGTCTCCTCATAGGTAAAATTAATTTTCATCTTTGAACGGAATAAATTCTTTTGTTACCTATACGATTGTTATAATCTATTATAATATATATTTGTAACAAGGTTATTAATAAAAAAATAATGTCACCCTATTTGCAATAAGATTTTATATTTTTAAGCAAATGTAATTAATGATTGTTATCGAATTAATTTCCATTTTGTTTGCTTTTCGCCGGGACAATTCCATGCAGGGGCCAGTTGTGTGCTGTAATTTATAGCAACTTACAGAAGTCATAAGTGACTTAAGTTTGATCTAATCATATCCGTGCGAACTTGCAGCCTTCTCACAGTTTATGAAATCAGTTTGGTAAATTGAGACGTTTACCACAAGTTTATAACGGCATTTAAATGCGCTGATGCTAAAAATTAAGTCAGGTTTTCAAAGGAATTTTTCCTCTAAAAACCTCCACCTAAAAAGACTACCGAAATGCTCATAGATTAGAAAGGATATGTAATTATTTCCTGAAAACAATATTAAAAAATAACACGGGATAAAACACAAATAAGTACTAGGAAAACTAATGTAAACGGAAAAAAAATATAAGCTGTTTAGAAAATAAGCACTCATCTTTTCGATTAGCGCTCCAATCCTTCCTAACATGACGTATTCGAAGTCAGTTGCTGTCATTAACACAAAATTAAATAAGTGCTGTTGGTCCTCCATTCTTAATTCTGCCCTTAACCGAACTAAAGTCCCCCTAGTATTTCTTCTGTAAAATATGACAACAGTAACTCGTTGACGGGAAGCCATCTTGCCGCGAATAAACTTACATCAGTTGCTGCAAGAACTTACCTTAACATAAGTTAAATTTTTGAACTTTTGTTGTAAATTTAACTTACGAGTTTAAAGCTATCTTACAATAAGTTCAGTGGTTGATACTTTTTCAGATATTGGTTTCTCAAAACTCTAATATAATCTATCCCTTTCGTCGCCATTCTGTATTCAATCTATTATTCTGTGACCTGCATTATTCAACAAGTCTCGACACTTTCTAGAGCACGATGAACACAGCATTTCGATTTCAGTCATCAAGCGGTAAAATGGTAATTCTCGTTCCTCTTTCTTGCAAAGTCGAGACTCCCCGGGATGGGGGAACTGTCACTGTTCAACACACACGCGTTGTGAGGCCATCAGGTCACCAGAGTGGAAGATACTCTCAGTATGGCCCTGGTGAAAGACCACCATTCAGAATTGAAACGTTGCTTGAAATGGCTTTTTGCCGTGTTTCGTGACCAGATCTGAATAGCCAGGTATTCCCCACCTTCCTCTTCCCCTTCTCCTTCCCCTCCCCAATACCTTCAGCCTCACAACATTCCCCAATTGGGAATGCCATAGTCTCACTGGCTCAAGACGGTTGGGAGCAGTTAGGACTCTTGTGAGGTATTCATATAAAAAAAAAAAAGTGAATTTGAAAGAGGGGTGCACCTACCGTTTCCGCTATGTCTTGTGCCTGTAGATTGGTTTTACTTTGAAATTTCACGATTCTACGACTCTAGGAAGAACACAACATACTCGTATTTTCAGAAATTCTGTGATCACGTGATAAACGATAATTAAAAACTCATTCGGCAGTAGTAATAATGTTCATTATACGATTTTTTTAAGGAAAGGCACTATCTGCAACATATTCAGCGTGTTGTGGTAAATTAAGTGTATTGCGATCAAGCTGCACTCAGGTTGGATATAGAAAAGGTCAAGGCATCATTGGCTATCATTTGTCCTTATGTCAAAAAGGAATTGTTTTAATTAATAATTTTTTTAAATTCTAATATTAACTTTTTTCCTAGGATGATGCCATCTTGCAGCAGACTGAGGTTATATACAGTGAAGATTCAAAACAAAATTTGATTCCATCTACAAGTAAGCTATCAGTTAAACGACCTCGGACTAACATTGGGGCAGTTAGAAAAGTGTTAGGACAACCATCGGTTATAACCGAGGCAAATAAAGAAGACGAGTTTGATCTATTTGGAAAAACAATTGCTTTACAATTAAAAAAAATGCCCCTCGATATAGCCATTCATTTGCAAGAAAAAATACAATCTTCAATCAACCAAGAACGTTTGAAGTTGTTGCGTGGAAATACAACCACATCCAATTCAGCCTGGTCAAATATTTCCGTATCATCTCCTCGAACCTCTCGTAATTTATATTGTTCTCACGATGATTAGCGGGCAGCCAAAAACTCTCTACCATTAAATTTGTATTATTCTTTCCAAATCCGTCTTCACCTGATCACTTCCTTCCTTCTCCCGAAATGCACACTCCCATGATCAGCCACAACCAACTACACCTTACATTAAAGGTTTACCGCCTAATCAGCGTGTACCCAAAAAGGATGGATCATACCAGCTTTAATAAGTATTAGTAAATTTTGGTCAGGTATCCATCCGATCAAGGTCAATCATATCAGTTTGATCAATTCACAAATCCCAATTCAATCATATTAGTTAATTATACCTGACCAAAACCAATCCATAAATCCTATATCTGATCAGGATAAAATGAATTACAACAAGCAATTCTATAAGACAGCAACAAACATGTCTTGAGCAGTGTATATTTTAAGATTTTTTTTCTTTAAAACCGTATATAATTTCTATGTTATTGACAATAAAATAAACAAACACAAAATAAAAATTTATTAAAATGATTTTGTACTTTTTTTTTACTAAAATGAATCTCCACTTGCTAAGAAACATAATAAATCAGTAGTTTTATTAGCAGATATGGCATCTCTCGTAAATGTATTTTGTTTTTGTATTTTTGGTCTGATGACTTCACATAACATAATATTAAAGTGTTCTTCAGTCATTCTTAAATGATTCTCATGCGAATCACAATCATCTACGGCCAGTTTCTTAATAAATTCTTTGATGCTTCATATTGTTCTCTACGCAGCAACCGTGGCCTGATCCACTATTGTTTCTTTTTGCTATATTTATTAGTTCTTTCTGTAATATTACACACACTGCACGAATACCAGCTCTGACTATCCTTGATTACATTGGCATTTCTAGGCCAAAAACACATTTTCTTTGGAAGATTTGCTGTTACGTTGAACTGTGCGAATACAAATGAATTGAAATAGAGAAAGCGTGAATGTGTCACAATTGCTTTCATCATAGAAAGGTTCATTCTATGAAATAAACCATAGAAAACATATGTGGGAACCCAGCATTAGCCTCACGTGATTTAAACTAAATAAAATTACCAGCAAAGCCCATTTATTGATCCCTTAATGTTTCCTTCGAACCATGTAGATCTGTAGGCAGCTTTAGTCACAAAATGCAAACAGAAAATGATTTCTTCACAATGTTCCTTACTTGGTTTTATGTAATCTTAAACAGCCTGCATGTGCATGGTTAGTGTTCATAGTTAATACATATGTATGAGTCGTGGAGTAGCAAAAACTCCTGTATTTTGGAAATCTGGAGATAGTCACGAAAGTCTTTGAAATACATAAATACATCGAAAGTAAATACAATGGTGGACATTACACGTACGCTTCGGACTCAAGATCTTACACCACACTTCGTTCCAATACGTCCACCGAAACTTACGTGTAAAGGCAGGCAGTTACCTGCAGTCCAAACGCTCAAATCACCTGTCAGTCCGAAGCATAGGTTTTTCTCAGCGATCGGCGTGCTATGCCTTTACACATAAGCGTTTGAGCGCGCGCCGCTCATTTGTTTTTATTTTTTAATGGTTTTTCACTGACTGCTTATGGAAAAATCAAATTAAAAAACAGTATTAATAATTTTTTAACGAAACATCACAAATAAACTATCTAAATTTGCACTGTTCATACGTAAGTAAGTTATAATCTTTGTAAGTATGACATGACATTATTATTTTAATTGGTAAAAGACCATAGCGATGCCTATCTTATGATATCTATGGTCAAAACTGTAGCAAAACTTTTAAGCCGTATGACGTATCACGAATCTGGCCACACTTCGCTCCAATCTCTGAGAAATCCCTTTACACGTGCACTTCCGCGCAGAAATTAATCGATCAACGGATTAACCGCCGAAGTGTGATGACTTTTTTTTACCCAAATCAATGCAACGATTCAGTCGGCATGCCGATACGTCAGATCGGCATGCCGACATTGGCGGGCGCTTTGGAACGAAGATCGAGAAAAGCAGGCGGAAACATACATGCGGGAGACGCTAATACCTATATTTTTCACTGAATATCAAGAGATTTAAATTTTATTTCAAACAGATTTCACAAAGAATTTCAGAGTAGGTTTTGCAACTTCATGACTCAAAATGCATACATAAAGACCTGAACAAATCAAATAATTTTCTTGGGAAAAGTGGTGTTATGTTTCGGTGAAATTCACATTATTTTGTTGAAATTCGCATCATTTTTGGGAAAATGGAATTATTTTTCAAGAAAAATGGTGGTGTATTTTGCAATAAAAGTGGTATTTTTATGTTGTTTTTTTTTACATTTATGTTATCTCGTGATATTTTTATTCATTTTATGGCTATTCAAGATTGTCAAAACCATAGACAAAGAAATATTTAGAAAGTAAATTATTACTTCCCTATTTTAAAATACCAGAATATCACACGTTAAATATGAAAATTTGCAGTTATTTACCTGAAAATTGGGCATTTCGTGTAAAAATGGAGAAATTATGAATTTCAAATAAAATTATGAATTTCACGTAAAAATTATGAATTTCATGTAAAAATAATAAATTTCACATAAAAATACCCATTATTGCAAATGTGAAATTATCAGATCTGTATGTAACACATACAAAAAATATCCATTATTTCCTAGTAAAATAAAATATTACATTATTGGGAATGTAAATAAGTTGGCGTGTGCAAATAATAAAAAGGTTATAATCAAAATATTCTTAAAATAGACAAAAAAAAAATATTGTAGGTATAATACAAAAACACCAAAAAAAATTACACATATTTATTTCGTGATAAAAAATGTAGTACGTATGTCAAATTCCACTCTTCTCACATATAATTGATTTTAAGAATTATTATGTTGATTACAATAATAATTAGGTTTATAAACAAACATACCCTATGTTAATAAGTACTGCATCTGCAGATCCATCTCTTTACGGGAGAGCTTTAAAGTTTGTCATAAATTAACTTACAAAAATTGTGATCTGTAATTAATTAAGAATACGAAATTCGTGTAAGTTTTAAATAATACATAGTATTGAGTTGTGAGGATAATTTGTGACAAACTATATATAGTACAGATGGGAAACTGGTGAATTTCTACACCAATTCGAGTATCTAGTTTTTTTTCATTCGGCAACTAAATTGTTAAAAAAGAAAACTTTAGCGGCAGATTATGCTTCGACGCATTTCAAAATACAATAAATGGCTGATAGTAACACCGCAGTGACCATTTTTTTTTTCAAATTTTATCTAAAAAATTCCAACTTCGGATTCGATATACTCAAAATGAAAGTTCGTCTCCAAATGTAGATTCACCAGTTTCCCGTTTGTACCACGAGTTTCCTGACACCGTGTATAGAAAATATAAAACTTTATTCTTTACTGTAAAACAGGCATGTACATACGTGGGGTGGGTAATATTGAATAATCACTAACATTGAAAACGTGTTTTGTACCAAAATCAGAAACTTATTTTTGGAAATCATCGTTCAACTAGGGTTTTTTTGCTTTCTAAATCAATATTGCTTAAACCTAATAAAGCATTATTATTCTCAAGACTTGGTAAAGTCCCGAACGGCATAATACAACCTAGATGGGTCAAACGAGGTTATAACGGGAATATAAATTTGATACTTTGCTGAATATCAACAAAGTAGGAAAAAATCAGCATTTCCCCACCGACGTCAGAATTAATAGAATTGCCCTAAGTACCATTTTGACGGCTGTAGGAAAAGATCATGTGATACCCATTTTGGCATCAATCTAGTTCACTGCCGTCCATGTTTGTTTCGCGTGATTTTGACTGAGGTAAGTAAATTATAAAACATTTATAAAAAAAAGGTCAAACCATACAAGCCGAACCTTTTAATTTTTGTTTTACTTAAATTGGCTCCGTGCCTAGCCAGCCCCCCTTATTTTGGTTTCTTCCCCTTGTGTTGGGGCATCTGTATGTATTATTTTCTCTGTAATTTTCCCATATTTGAAAACACACCCCAATAAGTAACCCTTTCGGGAACAAGTATAATATAATAATATCCATATTACTGATCTGTCTGAGATCATTACCCCTTTTTAATTGTGATCAAGTCTTTATCACTAGATGTCCACAATATAACATGCGTCAAGAGAAATATTTTTATTTGTACGTAATTTCAATTCAGCAGGTCATGTGCACTACACATTTTTGGTGATTATCATTTTAACCTAATTTGACTACCTAGGATGGTTTTAATACTGGCGGTGAAAAATTTTATTCTATTTCAGTTTTTATATCATTTGTGTCATTTTTATCAATTGTATCGATCTGGGGTTTGGTTTCTGTGTCTTCATCACTTGTGACTTCCATCGGTTCCTTGTCCACTTTATCATCATCTACAGTGCCATCATTTATGTCTGCTTTATCATCTTCAGTTTCGTTTTTCAGAACTTCTATGATGGGCCTAAAACATAAAGAAACAAAATTAGTAGCAGTCAATGATAAATTAACAACACTGGTAAAATCATAATCTGGAAGCAAGGAAAAATTTTATTCAGAAGATAGAATAATGTTGCGGGCAAACTTTTTGGCTATAGTCAAATTTCACGTGTTTAATTAAATATTTTACTTTTTTTCATTTAATCAGAGATAAATTTTCAACAATGATGGTCGTTACATTTTCAAGTTATGGTTACTCTGAAGTCAGCATCAGCCTCATAGGAGTTTTAATTAGTCACCTAGACAAAATCACTGAGCTACAACTACGTGTAGACTCCATACAAAATAAGGAAGATGATAATTGCGCTGCATTTAAATATACTCCTTCTGTGAATAAGGCTTAAATTAATAATATATTCCTGTTACTATGATTAAACATAAGTACAGGCCGCAAAAATTACATTTATTCCGACAGACGAGACAACAAATAATGCAAAATCTAAATATGTTTATATAGATACAAATACTCATACAAGAAAGGGAAACGTGTAATTATACTTCGGGGAAAAATCAAAAACAAGGCCATTTATTCATTTCCTTTACTGTTTTCAAAATCATTCTTGTAATTTTAGGTCATTGAGAGATTTGAAAATCTTAAAGACAGTCAACGCTGTTAAATGTATCCTAAAATTGGAGCAAGATTAAATAGAGAAAGGGGTTTTTGAATAGACGGGGATTTATCAAAATATTTGAACATACTTATTAGTTTCTCCTTTTGGCTTGACTACTTCAGGATCGTCATACAAATTGGTGTGAACAACTGACTGCACCTTTATTTCAATATCCTTCAAGGCATTGAAGAATATTTTCGTACACATCTGTGAAACATCAAATTTAGAGAATTAATAAGACAGGAATTTATATTCTAACAAACGTCACACCGTGTCTTCGTGAGGGAAGGCAGAGTTGAATGCGCACACTAATCTGTCAAACTTGTTCCATCACAATTCATTCGCCCCTCAAACATCATCATTCTCTATACTTGGTTATGATATGTTAGGCTATCTTCACCTTTTTGATACTCTAAATTTTATTTGTGATATTATTCGTCTTCAGTCATACATCTTTAGGGTTAGAGGGGAAGAAATGTATAGAATTCTACAACTTATCAACCCAAGAAATAGATCAACACCAAAAGATGGTAAAAGGTTATACTACAGATCCCAAAGTGTGTTTCAATTCTTCTGTTAAATTTTGCCAGTGATAGATATAACCTTTTACCGAGATAACACCGAATTGCCGTAACTTCCAATTACATTTATTTTGCAGAAGAAAAAGTTTCAATCCGTGTTTTTCAAAGACCAAATTATTATACATTTAAAAAATGCCTCGCAATCAACAAAGCATTACCTCCATGCATACACAAAGTTAAAACTGAAAAAAAAAACAATATAAGAATATTACTTGAAAAATTTTGTTCTGGAAAATTGGAATAAAGAGTCACAGCATAGGTAATAATACTTTAGTTCTACAAGATCTCATAACAGACATTCACGTATGTTGTAAAGATAAAAAACATTTGAAAGAGGGAAGTATACTAAAGCTGTAAACACTTGGGAACATATTATTTCATGCGAGGAGGTGCATGCATTAGGAACATGTAAAGCTGATTATTCTCTGCCTAACCCTACAATACACGGAATTATGTGATGTATGTATTACATCTATACACATAAAGCTACTTGCTGATTGTATCGGTACATCGATTTTCAAGCTTTAATTAGGTTAAAACGCGTTTCATAAGTACATTAATAGTTTAAGAATATTTTTAATATACTTATACAGCGATTTTTTAATTATTCCAATAGTTGGGGTGATATTTAACATCGGTTTGAAGAGACATGGGGACGATCACAATGTGAGGTTTCACATCTGCATTTTGTGAGGTCTACGAGAGAGTGAAAACAAAATTAGATTTGACTTTCTAAGCCGGATACATCGAGCGGTTTCGATCAATTTCATTCGAAAAAAGAAAAGTGGCAAAACTCAATTTTTTTTACAATCATCTGAAATATATAGGTACTATAATTGGATAATTTAAGACAATAAGACCTTACGTTGGGACCGTCGATAGGTTCCGATGGGTAAATAAAATTTTCATCAGACTTTGTTCAGAGTCAGGACAATAGTTTGTGTTGAGTGTTGCGTTACTCCAAATACAACACCAAAATTTTTGGTAAAGCTGAAGTAGCAACTTTCCAGGAAAGAGTCTTTTGAAATCACCAAAATAACTACTAATTAAGCTAGAATAAGTGTTTTTTCCAAAATATTGTGTTCACTAAACACGTAACATCGTTGATGTTGATCTATGTTACGAACGGAGCAGAACCACACCATCGGCTAATGTCAGCAAGACAACGCGAGAATCCCCTCTCCACACAAAAACCCTGTAGACCTTTCAAGTCTCCGTTGTATGGGCTGCCTACTCTAATTATATAGCTATATGTGTAAAAGTGACGAAGGTGGCAAACAAAAATTCGCTATTATCGACAATGTCAAATGTAACAGGATATCAAACACCTTGGACCGAGATCAAATTATTTTAATTACGATAAGCGTGCGTAAGGTGTATATACCATTGTGTTTCCAAGTAAAACTTATTAATATTTATATGTAATTATGAATGAGATTAAAGCTTGAATATCAACATATTAACATAAAAAAATAACCCAATAAAATGCTATTAAAATATACTCACGGTGCTTTTAGTCAGCTGTGTTTGTGTGTTGACAAGTTTGGCTTTGTTTTCCGTCAGGTTGGTGGTGAGGGTGGTGGTGGTCAGGGCACTCTTGGCTTGCTTCTCCAGCAGCCGAGCGTTTTCACTCTTGAGCTCCACCAGCCTGCTTTCGGTGTCCAGACGCGCCTGCTCGCTGCGCTTCAGCTGGTTCATCAACTTCTCCACGTCCAGTAGGCCCCCCTTATAGTTGACAAGGGCTGAAAAAGAATTTAATGCAATGAAATCATAGATAATAAAAACAAGAGAGATGTACCATGAAGCATTATTAGTATGAAACTGCAGATACAAGTGTCGCCAGCATCATTCAACCACAATAGTGCAAACATCTATAAAAAAAAAAAAAAGCATGTGAATACCACTCAAGAGTCCCAACTACTCCTTGCTAACCAGACCCAGTGAAACTATGACATCCTCAATTGGGGTATGTTGTGAAGCTGAAGGGAATGGAAAGGAGAAGGAGATGGGGAGAGGAAAGTAGGGAATTATCTGACTATTTTTCTGCTACATTTCAATTCTGAATGGTGGTCTTTCAACAAGGTGATACTGAGAGTATCTACCGCTCTGGAAAATGCTGCAAGTATACTACGTATGTATTATTTCAAATGAATTAAATGTGACATACCTATATAATACAATTTAAATAACCAAAATTTACTTACGCACACCGGGATTGAAACCCGCGACTCCAGATTCGTGGTCGAGGACCTTACCTCTCAACCACGGAAGCCGTTTACGTAAAGTGATGCCCCATTTTTATTTCTACCTACACACCTAACGTTTAACTTTAATTGGCTCCGCTGTTTTGATAACCAGTGTAGTTCGGTCGTAGCTCGGCTACAGTCTGTGATATCTTCCTTTGTTTCTATTATCTTTGAATGAAATTGGGATAGGTACTTAGCAAAATGTTTCTTTTATTCAGTCCAAGATAAAGTACTCACAGCCATTCTCTGCAGTTTCCATCCTGGGTCTCTTGGTCGGGGGTTCTGAAGTGTCGCTCTGCAGATCTTCAGTTCTGAAGATGGGCAACAGTTTCTTATTTCCGGCGGCCAATTCTGATAAGTCAGTTTCCTTCATGGGCAGCTCGGGGGTGGGATTCTTCTCGGCTTCCAAGTCGTCTTCTTTCGATCTGTCGGTGATGTGCCTGCAAAAAGACCAAAAATTACAATTGATTCGTGTCTATTTATTTGAAGATGCCTCAACCTTTGCTGAAACCTAATATCTTAAATACCAAGGATCAATTGTCGTATCAAAAGGAAGAAGCTAGAAGCAGCTTGGATAATTAAGAAAAGAAACAATGATAATTTGAGCGACACTATTGATGATCTCTTGTCCCGCTACCCTTCGGCCGAGACTCACCGATACAATCTGTCAGACCGATTTTTAACCTCTTTGCCACATGATTACAATATTGAGGTCACAGCACCTCTAGGATTGTCCGACCAAGCTTGGTGGTATAACATCAATCCAGGAAATTGCTAAAGTCATAACATCCGCGGATGGAAAGGCTTCATACAATTCACTGTTAAACAAACTGGTGTGGGCTGAAAGCCGTCAGTCGACAATGCTTTTAAAGCAATTTAATGAAAAAACGCAGCTCACCGGGCCTACAATACATCTCGAACGTAGGAAAACAGATCAGCATATAACAAATTGGCACAGGAAAGCAAGAGAATCATAAATAGGTCAAAATTCGACCACGACCTGCATATCAGCAAAATGCTGGCTACCTGCCCGAATGGCAGCAGTGCGTTCGGGTCGCTAGCGGCCTCCATAGGTCGAACTTTCTGCAAATCCAGTCTGCTACCTTTTACCAGACCCGGCGGCTCACTAGCAAACACCGCCACTGAAAAGAAACTTATTAGGTAAAATGTTTGCGGAAAACTCGGCCCTCGATGATCAAGGTGCTATCCCGCAGTCGGTTCCTCAATGGGGTTTCTATATGAAAAGGTTGAGGATTCGGCATCAGGATGTACTCCACGTCTTACGGGGGTTCGATGCAAACAAGGCTAGTGGGTCTGACGGAATACCTGCCCTGATATTGCAGAGGTGTGCTGCAGAAATAGATCCAATTTTGGATCAAAAAACACCAAAAGGTGACTGGTCCAATTCGGCCAACTACCGCCTAATAGCAATCACATCAGTTCTGTCCAAGGGGATGATACATGTGATCAACGACAAACTGCACTCATACCTTGAGAAGAACAAAATTATTAACAATCATCAATACAGATTCCAGTCGAACCGCTCAAGCGGCGATCTTCTCGTGTATGTAACATATTTGAACTTTGTTTTTGTTGCACATTAATGACCTTTTGTTGTGTGCACCAATTAATTGTTACGCGGGTGACAAGCCAACCAAGGGCACATAAACTCCAACGGCTCGGAGGGCTTTGAAGCAGAGAATGGAGAGTTACATCGAGAGGGTTTCCTCTTGGGGTAAGAATAACCTCGTCAAATTTAATGTTTACAATATGGGTCTTTTCAAGACACATGTTCACTCCTTCCTCTCCTCAAAAAAACCCCACACACAGCATCCTCAAAGATGACATAGGCTCTGAAGGAAATTATTTTCCTCAGGGTCTCCCGTGTGAAGGTAATGTAAAAAAATAAAATCCACCTCATAATCCCTGCCATCCTACATTCCTATATTGGCTCCAGGTTGTTAAGTATCCCGGCTGATTTCAACCTCCTCCAACGGTCTCCAACTAAACAAAGTATTGTAAAATAGAAACAATTACCTGTAATAGAAGGAATCGCTCCTGACCACTTTGGACACCAGTCTCCTGACTTGCGCCCTTGAAAGATTCAAGCCCAGAGTGTAGAGAAGTTCCTCCATGTCTTTCTCGAAGATGTAGCCGCAGTGGGTGGTGTCGAAGTACACGAAGGAGAGGAGCAGCGGAGCATCCTTGGTAATGAGCCTAGGCCGTTCCTTGCGGTCCTTCTTGTCGCTGGTGGATCTCTTGTCGGAGTTGTTGTCATCGTCAGCCAGTGGGGTGGAATCCTGTTGTTAAAGTATGATTAGTTTATGTCTATGATACAATATTCGGTCATCAACAGTATTTAACAACAAAAAATTGTATCTAAAAGAAATTTCATTAGGCTCAGTGGCGGCTCGTGACTTTTGAGTGAGAGAGTGAGAGATTGAAAAATACGATTCTATTGATGTTGTTTAAGCTGTTTTTTTTTATTTTTCAATCTTAGCACTCTAGCTCACTCAAAAGTCACGAGCCACCACTGATTAGGCTTAACATCAAACCACTTATACTCTTTATAAAAGTGGCAATTGAGGTTGCGTGGTCACATATTAAGAATGTCAGAAGACCAAAGACGTCCAGCGGGCCGTATCAGGCATCGGGAGAAACAACTCCAGAGGCTGGGCCTTCTATGGACGGAAACCGCTGAAGTAATGCAAGACAGGGACACTTGGAGGCGCCTTGTCGAGGCAATGGGTCCCCGACCCGAATAAGACAAGGAGATGAAGATAAGATGATAATCGAGTTATTTTTATGATAAATAAGCGCTCCTAGGAAAATTGTATAAAATGTGTTCTGTAAATTTGTGGTCACCATCCAACTGAAAATCTGAATTTTTCATTTGTATTATTTATAAACTGAAGACTTTTTCAATTATTATATGTACCTTTTTATCATCCCTTTTTCTTTCTGATTTCTTCTCCGCATCCTTCTTATCGAGGTCCTTTTTTTCTGCATTCTTTTTGTCATCATCTCCCTTCTTATCTTTGCTATCTTCTTTCTTATCCTTGCTTTCCTCTTTATCCTTATCCTTGCTATCATCTAGCTTCTTATCCTTGTCCTTGCTCTCATCCTTCTTCTTCTCCTCTTTGGGCTTGTCGGGCAGCACATAGAGGGCCTTGTAAATGTTGAAGCCGAAATCTCGCATCAGCATCTCGTTGAACAACTCAGCGAAGAGTGAAACCTGGAAACAAAAATATGAAAGGCATACAAGTTTTCAAGTAATAAAGACGCACCTTCAGCGTACTTTTAAATGCTTATAACTTTTCAAAGAAAATACTTCCTTTAGTATTCCATAGTCAATAAAATATATATCGTATTATTGACATCGGAAATAATTAGCTCACATTAAAATGTTCTACTTTTCACATTGCATGACAATTAACTGGTCAAGATAATAATTAAGAAATGATCAATGGATTTATATTTAAAAATGTAAATAAGGAACAAACAATATTGCAGTGAACACGAAGGAGATTAAGTTATTTCAAAACAGCATTAAAATAAGTGTGGATACAAGTTTATACTTTAAAATGTTTTAATCAACGGGAATTCATAGCAAAATGTTTTAAATCCATGAATTAACCACGAAATTCATCATCCACTCACCTCAAAGGAGTGCTCCTTGCTGTCTTCCTGCCTGTAGTCCAGCAGCAAGGAGAGGGTCATCACGGTGCAGTCGAACTTGCCAGACTTTGCCGTCCTGGAGGGGTGCACCATTATGTGAGGGTTCTCCGGGATCCCGGCCACAGCCTTGGTAATCAGCTTCTCCTTGTCGGCCAGCTTCTGCTTTTCCTCGTCCAGCTGTAGACGGAAAAAATATTAGTATTGCAGATTCTGTTCATGCTGGAAATACTCACACGGTTAAATGTCAGTTGCACACCTTCCCCAATGTTTAATTCTTGTTTCGACAAGTAAAAGAATACAACTTCAATCGCTCTTCATTTGTGACCAGCACAAGAATTATTTTCATCTAAATAAATATGACTTGTAAAATAGTTTTAACTGTATTAAAAGCCTATAATTTCAAAAATAAAAATTTACATTTAGAATTTTAAAATCAAAGACAAGACAGAGTCCAACAACCTGCAGTAGGAGAGGCAAAGCAAGAAGATAAAATACAATGTCCTTTCAAAGAAAATTACCTTGACTTCTTCCACTGGAGGCTCATCCTCGATGGTAATGACTTCCGCGGCATCATCCACTTCATCCTCCACTTCCATCTCTTCACCAGACTTCTCCTTGGCTTCCTCACGCTTGAGTACCTTGCTCAGACGAGCTACCAACTGTGACTTCAAACCTAGAAGACGGAACATTTCACTAAATCAGGAACTCGATAAAATTATCCTGGTACATGGCATGAAAATTTGAATAAGCATTGGCGCCATTGGTGATATGGTGCTCGGTGGGAAGAAAGCTGATACATCTGGGAAGACAAGTTGTGAAACCGAATGACAACCCTGGCGAACTTTATTACAAAGATTGGGGCTACCATCAGGGCAATGCAGTAAAAGCGGGAGATGACAAAGCACCCCAGAGATGGTCAACATCAATTGTTAGTGTGTTTACGCAGTTGACAATTTCAATTGAAGTGCGATTAATGGAATTCAATCGGCCTATTCAATTTTTACACCAGTTGCTTTGTGGACGTCAGAAACAGTACCTACAGTGTGTGAATTCAGATATAATCTTTTGATTTCACTTTCCATAACTCTGGACAATCGTGATATAATACATCTATACGGAAAACAAAATTTTGTTCCGCCATGGAACTGAATTCTGAAGGGCTAGATCGATGAGCCTGCCTGGCGTGCACTGAACGAATGATTGCCAATGGCACAGGAAAACGATCAAACTATTGCGTCGATGGCACTTGTCAACGTGTCCAATCAAAATACCCATCATTCCCCCGTCAATGAGAAGTCACAATTCTTAATGGCTTCAACTGCATCTGTAAACGGTCGATTAGCAATTGTCAGTGGTGTAAATTCATGTAAACATTGATATTGACCATCTCCTTATCAATAATAATAAAAAATAAAGTGCTAAAAATACACAGTAAAACTTCAGTTTTACGTCACCTCTATTTCACATTTTCCCGCAATTTACATCAAAAAGTCGTGGTCCCAAATTATTTTATTCAAATATTCCCCTGAATTTACGATTTTTTTAAATTTAGGCCCCTAGTTTTTCGTCAGTTTTGCATACAGACCCTACTTGAAATTATGATTATTAAAACCCAAAACTAAACTACCTGGATCTACCTTTTTCGGTAAAGAAAACATTTTATTATAATACAATAATAAAACTGAGTGATAGGTTAGATAGGTTAATTGGCTTAACGTTTAATGTACCGCCTTGAAATTTGACACAAATCTACATTAAAGTCATCTGTTGGCTACAGTGGTTTGTAGTGGGAATTTCGAGACAAATCCACCTTAAAACCTTTCAACATAATTTGTAAGATGTCAGTATTGAAAACAAACTATGAATCTCAATATCTAATATCTTCATGCAAATGGAACCTTATTGGCCTAAGGGAACGCGGATGGTTCAAATAACCACCGTGGCGCTGCATTCGCTCGACTAAAGATGGAAATTTACGAACGTCCCGCTTATTGGCCGAAGGGAAGACGAATAGTTCAAATAACCACCATGGCGCTGCGTTCGCTCGACTAAAGACGAAACTTTCTGCCATATTTCCTCACGAAATACAAACAAAAATTTTGTGACTTGACAAAAAAGAATAGGTCTATTCTAAAGCATTGTAAAAAGAGCCATTTTTACTGTCAATACAATTCAAATGAACCCAACCCCTTGAGGATGTTCGTTCAGTTCTAATTATTATTTCATTTTTAAGTTTATTGCAAATAGGTATAATAACAATATATTAATTGTTTTTGTGTTTAATTCGTAGAACTCCATTTAATTTTTCTTTTTACTTACGTACTTATTGTGTTTCGTAAAACACCATTTAATTTTATTTTAAATTTTAAGAAAATAAATTTAATAATGTTATTATTAAAATCTGCAGGTATTTTAGTTTTTATTATTGTGGCAGCTGTTTCGGCATTCAAAACCATTTTCAAACGGTTTTGAACAGCTGTCGCAAAAACTAAAATGCTTGCAGAACTTAATAATAACATTATTAAATTTATTTTGTATAATTTAAAATAAAATAAAACGGAGTTCTACGAAACACAATCAGTACGTAACATAAAAATGACGATAAAAAAAGGCCATAGTAAAAAAGAAAAATAATGCAAATATACATATTTTAATAAACTTAATTGATGAAAAAAAATACATATCCGTACCAGGGAACGAACTCGCGATCTCTAGATATTGATGGACGAGAGTTATTTTAAAATATAAGTGCTCATCAAACGTTGGTTTTAGTCGGTTGAAGAAGCGCGGGCCACAGGGAAATTTCATTATAATATTAAATAAATTTAGTCTTTATAAGTGAAAATAAATAATTTTTATGCCCAAATTTAAAAGAAATTACCGACATTTTTTGTATTTAAAAAAAACTTAAGATCGCATAGAATATTATTAGCAGCACCTGACGGCCAAATAATTCACTGATTTATAAACCAGCCTTTCTGAATTAAATGGTGGTTAAAAAATCTCAAAATAATTTTAAAAAGGGGAGAAAAATAATTGCCGTCTTCCTCCATAGATTTTTTAATAAAAAAAAAAACATGAAGGTTAGTTAGTGTTCATAAAAAACTTAAACTGCACCCAACATTTGTTTTTTATTGGAATTTTTATAGTGGCATGTTGAAGAAAAACGTTCAAAATAATTTTGAGGATATTTAATATTTAAAAATATTTTGTAAAACATACGTAGGAGGGCCAGAAAAATATTATATTTCTAATTTGATTTTGATGAATGCTAAACCTATGTAAATTTTTAAAATACATAACTCATATTTTTCTCTTTATAAACATCATGTTTATCGTATTGCGTAATAATGTTATCATTATTTCGAAATAATAAATTTTTCCATTCCCCCTTAAACAAGGTAAACCACCCTTGCAACCCACCGCACCGTCAATACGAGAGCGGGCGAAACCTGGAAGTCGGTTCATCTCACTCAGTTTATATAGAACGACACATGTGCAATTGAGAAAGAAATTCTCCCACAGTACTTACCGGCGCCACCCCCAGGTGTCAAGTTATTATTTAAGTTCGACAAGTACTTGGCAGAGGGAAATTTGAAATGAGTTGCTAGTTATTCACTTTTACCAAAACGTTAATTCTATCAAAATATATTTTCAAATCACAGCAGATTCCAGTTTCAGAGTATTGTACACTTTGGAACAAATAATAATAATGAATGAAGTTTGTTTTTTTAATTTGAAAGTTATTTTTTTACATTTTTATTGTTAATTAGTCATCCCTTCTACTTACATTTAATCATTGTTAAATTGTAATTCGAGTTGTTGTTTTTAAGTACCTTGTCGTTTTTTCCGTGAAATTTTGTTTTTTTTTTACCTTTCATTTATGTCTCTAACAGCGTATCTCATAATCTGACAGATCGTGGGCCGCACTCGAAGAGCGCTTTTAATTTAAATTTATGCTCGACTATTCAAACTTCAAACAATGTAAAGTTAAAATAAATATCGATTAACGAGGAAAACGCAGCGACATCAATATTTACAAGTATAGCAATATTATATTTAGTGGGAAAATGGCGTATTCTTTCAAATTGTTACTATTGGTAGATCCAATTTTGACAGGTGCGTATTAGCGAGCGGCGTGAACTTAACTTTAGCGGAAATATTCAAATGCCATATTAAATTTTTGCAATAAGTTTCGATTTCCACGGGAATATGTCAAATTTTGCACAAATCTCTTATCAAAATATTGTTGTGTAGGAAATTTCACTTTGTCAGAAAACGTTTTATGCAGTTAAAGTTACGAAACTAGTGTTTGGTTTTGATAATTTCATCAAATTCATTTGAGAGTATTAAAATAAGTTGAATTTTCGAAATGTGCGTAAAATGGGAAATTATTTCCACTAGGGAATATATTGGAATACAGGAGAATGTATGGAGAAGTAAAGAGACATAGATTTTTCAGATCAAAATAATGATAAAAATGAGGTTTAATGGTTTTTCAAAGTAAGGAAGTTTTGGAGCTTGGTTTAATCTAAAAATGAAGTTACTTAACAATTGAATTTTTCCATACATTTTTCATTTCCTCAGTTTTACATATTTTTTATCGTTCCCTTGAAAATTGTAAACATGAAGTTTTACTGTATATCTTTGTTCACCTTTAGTGCTGATATTCCTTGCCCACAGTTCTTTACGTAGATCCGGGACGGACATAACCTTAGTGTCCAGCTCGGAATACAGCGTGGGTTCCTTCTTCGTGGTATCCAAGACATTGGGTTTGTCAGCCTGAAAGCACACAAGAAGCACGTTAGAAACCGGCCACACAAAAGGGCGGTAGCATTACCCTTGTTGATTTTCTCCAGTAAATAATTGACAGTGGACTAAGTAAAAGGGGCAATTGTCACTCTTCTCCATTGTTGCAGTTAGCATCATAAGATTAATAAATCCAAAAAATGACAAAAAAAGCGTATGATTGTTGCCAGACAACATGTAGAGGTTCACTGCTTGGTTCAATCAACAATCCCCAGCAGCAACGTTGGGTTCGGGTTCAGTCTGGCATCAGGTTGGTGGTTTGTTGGGTCTGCCTGCGTTCCAGATGCGGTTGGTAGATTGTTTGTTTGTTTGGGGGTTGGGTAAGAGGATGGATGGGGCAGTGCCTGGTCCACGCTGGCGGCAGGCGTCGGGTGGGTGGCGTAGCTCGGGACCAGGGCGTCCCACTCCAGCCGGGTGGGCAGGCAGCTCCAGACGTCGGGAACATATACCACCACTGTCTCTACGCGTGCTGGGACCACTCGGCCGCGGTGCACGGACTCTGCGCGCCGGTAGTAGAGCTCCACAAAGCGGTACCTGTGTGTACGGGAAGTCAACTGTAATACACATTCTGCCTGCAGGTCTCAGATCAGCACTATCAACACACTCAATGCTACATATCCCGCGCTATAGGTTATATCATCCTTGGCGTCTGATACCCACAATGTGACAACAAAATATCATCAACTGTAAAAATACTGATTCTCATTGTTTCTACTTTAACATCAACTTAAGGGTGTTAGGGTTTGTGAAAAATCATCTCGAGGGTGTAAGGAATTTGTGTAACATCACCTCTAGGGTGCGTGGGGTTTGTGTAACAACACCTAGGGGTACGAGGGGTGTTTGTGTAACATTATCTGAAGGGTGTAATGAGTTTGTGTAACATCACCTCGAGTGCGAGTAGTTTGTGAAATATCACCTCGGGTGTGAGAGGTTTAAGTAACATCACCTCGAGGATGTGAGGGGTTTGTGTAGCATTACCCAAGGGTGTGAAGAGTCTGTGTAACATCTACTTTAGAGTGTGAGAAGTTTGTGTAATATCACCTTAAGGGTGTGTGAGGTGTTTGTGTAACATCACCTCGAGGGCGAGTGGTTTGTGTAATATCGCCTCGGGTGTGAGAGGTTTGAGTAGCATCTCCTCGAGGATGTGAGGGGTTTGTGTAGTATTACCCAAAGGGTGTGAAGAGTTTGTGTAACATCACCTTAAGCGTGTAAGTGGTTTGTGTAATATCACCTTGAGAGTGTGAGGGGTTTGTGTAACACTGTAACATCATCTCAAAGGTGTGAGAGGTTTTGAGTGGATCAAATATCACCTTAAGAGCATGAGGAGTCAGCGTAATATCACCCCTTCACAAAATTTTAAGATATTTAATCTAATTCTACAAAAAAAAAAAATACAATTAATACAAAGCATTCACATTGACAAAAACATCTCACATTCAGGGTATTAGACGCTAGGTGATGATATGATATAGAATACATAGATCCGGCACCAAAACTGGCAGCATATTCAGCGGTATTAAACTGAGTGGACAGTCGCTCGTCATCTAGCGAAGATCCCCGCGCCTTACGATCTCATGTATCTAGGCATTCTATATCTATGCACTATAGTCAATCATATAAAAAAAATCACCAAATTAATAAATCCCAGCAAATAAATGCGGGGAAAATTTTTAGTTCAGGATTGTATCTGCTAATTCATATCCAGCAATCAGTGTGTCAATACCATCTATAAATACAATGTAAAGCAGAAAAATAAATAATAATATTATATCACTCGCACCAAACCTTTGTCCCTGTTGGGAATATTTTACATAAAATTAAAAAAAACGTACTATCACCGCACCGGTAATATTTGTCAATGCATACTTTTTCTTGTTCATATCGTTCAACTAAGACAAAAATTATTTATTTTTGTCGCTCAATTTTTTCTATGAAAAAAAAATTATTTATTCGTGTTACTGAACATATTTTACCCGCGCCATTGGTGATAAAAAAAGATATAATGTATAATACGAGTTGTTTTTAAATTAATCTGTTATTGAAAACAGTTGAAACTAAAAATTTGCTGATTGTAGAATAATAATATTAATCAATTCAACTGTAGACATTGTAAGGTTCATCGCACTCAACAATCAACACAACAAAACCCAGATTATCAATGCTCTAATTGGCAATCAATACCGGAACCTCCCGACTCAAAATCAAATGTGAATACGATTAAACCATTTCTTAAAAAAAAAAAAAATACCACAAGTTCATTTCCCTCAATAGAATGTTATGTTCTCCACACCAGGAGTTCACCTGTGTTGCGTTTAGCTGTCACAGCTAAGAATTCAATAATTGCATAATACAAAACGACAAATCCTTTCATAATGCAAACCTATGTGGATAAAAAGATTCCTGTAAAAAGGACCTACCATTGAGTGCAGTTTGATAGATCGATTCCAGTGTGAGCCTTGCAAGTCCTGATGGCTGTTTTAATGAGCACGGTGGGGTCAGTGGCCGGGTTGGCCCCATCAAGACTGGGGCTCCAGGGACCCCCGATGGCCATGGTCTCGTTCTTGCCCCGCAGTCCGACGAGGAAGCTGATTAGCCGAGTGGGGTGGATGAATTCACGCTCGTCTTTGGTTTTTTCCTCGGTGGCCATGGCGCAGCATTTGCGGTAGAGTTCGTCGAGGGATGGCATGCTGAGTAGCATAACCTAAGGGGAGAGAGATAAGCACATCATTATTATGGATAACACAAGTAAATATGTCTGGATTCTCTTTTGCGGAAAGCCGCTGTGTGTGATAGATGTGGTGAACCCTTTTACTGCCAAGGGCCAATTGGATATTTCTATATCATGTTATGTTTTATGTTTATAGGAACAGTTTCAAAAGTTCCCACCATTGTGCGCACAGAGCATTCTTTGGGGGATGCGCGCATAACCAAACCGAACATCTTTTGGAACGGCTCGCGTGGTGAAGAGTAACGATATTTTGTGTTGGAGCCGGAGTTTTCTCGTTTCCCGAGATTTGAGCTTTTGTTCCCGCCAGTTATCCACTCAAGCAAACGCTACCCAATTTGAGTAGCAACGCTAATGACGTTAAGCGACAGCTACCCAATTTGGGTGGCAACGCTAATGACGTCAAGCGACAGCTACCCAAATTTGGGTAACTGGAGGTAGGTGATTTTTGCGAATTAATATGAATTTATTTTGAACTTCTCGCGACGAACTAAAATCTTTAGTCACTATCTTGACTATGCTTCTATTGAATACCAAAAGATGCCGATATTATAAGTATCTTGAAATATGTGAAAAATGTTTTTATCAGATTCTATATACCATTTTTTTTATGTGTTTCGCAACGATTGACCGCTCTGGTAAAAAATACCGTAAGTATTTATTTTATACACATTCTGTTAATATCGATACCTTAGTTTCAGTAGGGAAATAACTCAAAATTTCTGGGTTTTGAGTTAATGATGTAAAATGGTAAAGAAACTCTCCCTTCTCATATTTCAATAAAAAAAAAAAAAGTATAATTCGTCCTAGTAGTAAAATCAGATAATTCTTTATAGAATAATGAAATCAGCACATGTTTAGTTCAATAGAGAAACATATTAAATGTTTCTGTTTGTAGCCATTTACAATTCAATAGGGAAATACTTGACATGTTTCTCTATAAAAGAATTTAATATCTTACTCTACACTAAAACCTTCATTTTGTGGAAACAAATGAAACCTCAGGATTGATATATTTATTTATAAATTTAAAAAACCAAATTAAAACATTAGCCACTCATCTCACTCGTTAGTTTGGTAGTTCATTATATGCTAGCTATTTGTTTTATTAAAATATTATCTAAAATGTCTTAAGAAAGAATACACATAGGTACGAGAGTACATACTTTTACTAAATTATCTCTTGTAAATGCACTTCATAAATAATATTATGTATGTTTGCAAAAAGGACAGATTGATTCGGATTGGCATCTTCCATACTCATATTGCGGGATATCATGCATTATTCCCTATCAAGTATCACCCCTGTTGTGTGTCAGATAAATCAAGGAAGGAAACCAGTTTTACATATTTTTTTTTAAATTAAAATATTAATATTGTTTACAGCGCGTTTTGTGTTTTTTTAATTACATCTACATCTATCAATAGATACTTCTAATTGATAGATGTAGATAAAGAATTTATCTTTCCAATGTAATACTACTTTTTTGTGTTAAATATAATAAATACTCGAATTCAGAGCATTCAATTTTGACTGTCCGCGAACCGAAATTCAAAAATATTTTTCTTATTAAAAATTCATCTGTTTATACGTTAAAAACTGAATTTTTTAATCGTCTGTGACTAGAAATTTCTAGTAGACCATAGGCAACATACAGAAATAGTAATATTCATATTGCCCCAATGTTCAACGTGGGGCAATTTTTGGTAACATACAGAATTCAGCATTTATTACAATTTAAAATAAATACATTTATAAAACCTAAAATTTTTTTGATTTTACGGATTCTTTCGTAATCCTCTAACTAGCTGGGGCTTATACAAATACCCCTCATGTGTTCTGGCTAACTAGTACTCCGGCGCTTTGGCCTTATTACTATTACCATCTGATGGTTTATTTAAATTGACTGAATTTATTAATTACATTTCATGACTTTTAGGGAAAAGATCTTAACTGGATAAAAAACCCTGAAACCTAAAAATATGTGACAAAAAGTGAAACATAGGTGGATTTACTGGTTTAAAACCACAGAAAGCAGTTTATATGTACCCATATTAATATTCTGAGGTACGATTTTTAGAAAAATCTTGGCCGAAACCGAACGCCCTATTTTACGCTGTATTTGTTTGTCGCTCAAGCAGTTGTAGAAGTATATTACTGTACCTAACAGTGAGTTAGCCTACCATATTGGGGTGAGTTTCTAAAACATCCTTCGATTGCGTAGACTAAATAACGGGTGCATTTCTAGGCGTTACCTGTTGATTTCAATTCAAGCGTTATATTTAGATCAGTTTGTAATCTCATTACCTGAATACCTTTACCAGCATACTCGAGTCAAGAAATAGGGTCACCCACCTGAAAATAAGCTTTTCCCTGGTGTAAATTCCGTATATCAAAAATAAACAGGGGATAACCTCAAAAAGGTCAATATATCTCCCAACAATTATCCTTCCCTAACCTCTGAATCCCCTCTAAGCCATAAGCGAGAGATGAGCAACGAATACCTACACGATTGGGATAAGTGTCAATATACAGGGTCTGTCGCAAAGGTATCGAGAAAAAAATTCCCGACTGCGCTAGAAGGGGTAGCGGGATGTGCCAAGTGGTGGGGATGGTAGGGGAAAGTCGCAGCTACCAAACGCGCCGCTACTCAATCCTCTCCGAGCAACGGTAGAGCTAGCGCAGTGATCCTCGCAAAGTGTGTTTTGTCGTTGCGTCGGAAATCAAGATGCAACATTTGTTGGATTCGGGAAGCCTTCGGAGATGAACCCATGACACAGGCAAGAGTTTACGGGTGGCACAAACAATTCCAAAACGGCCTGGGAATCAATTGAAGACGATGTGCGAGTTGGACGACCGTCAACTTCCAAAACTGATGACGTCACAAAAATTAGGAAAGTGTTATAGTCTGATCGTCGTCTCAGTGTCCGCTTAATAGAGACGTGCAACATGACCAAGAAACGGTTGCGCGAAAGGTGATCGCCAACACCTGGATTTTGCACCACGACAATGCCCCCTCACACTGAGCTCTCATCATCCAAGAGTTCCTCGCTAAGCAAGGCTTGGCGACACTGCCGTAACCGCCGTACAGTCCTGACTTAGCACCACAGGACTTCTTTTTGTTCCCCCCATCAAGCGAAGCCTAAAGGGATGCCATTTGGAGACGTTGGATGGGGTGAAAACCGCTTCGACGCAGTGCCTTAAGCGGGTTCCGTCTTCTGCCTTCCAGGGTGACTTCCAAGACTGGAAGAAACACCACAAAAAGTGTATTGACGCCCAAGGGGCGTATTTTGAAGAACATTAAGTGTTTGTACGTTTATTGGAAAAAAAAATTCTCAATATTTTGCGACAGACCCTGTATGTTCTGCCGCAGAGATTGCTGGAGGATTATGTTGGTGGCACCCAATCTCCAATAAGGGAGAACTTGAGAGGTAGATATATGGACCCAGGCCAGTGTCTCACGATAACTTATCATTCATATCAATGCCGCACACAAGACACTATTGAATTTACCTTGGCGCTGAATAGGTAATCAACATCCGTGGGCTCCAGCACCGTATCGTTGGCAATAGGATTGTCTATATCCTTGGGCATGACGTGAAACAGGCACGGTTTGTTCAGCACGAAGGGTGAGTTTGGGGGGAAGGCATCCACCCAGCGAAACTGCGTGTTGAAGAAATCCGAGGGGATGTAGAGATTTGTGTAGCGACGTCGGATGGCGAGAACATCAGCTTCCGGACTAGAAAAAAACAAGAATAAATATTAGCTTTAATGTACACAATTGCATATCACAAGTTCCTTTTTTTTTAGTAACATGGTAATCATGAAAATACTGCAGTACTTTCAAACACTTCTTCAATAAATAATGTGCTTCAGTACTGCATTTAAAACAAAAAGGCTGGGTTGGTTTATCCGTGGTATAGCTGAAGCATTCCTTATAACCTCTGATCATTCAGTCATTTGATCGAGAGTTACTACCGGTGATTACGTAAAAAATTTGTAACACAGAATGTTATACATACATCTTAGAACAGAGGTAGAAATATAAAGTTTTAGATAAATTTTCACAGATTTTAACCACCGCTGCTTTACTACAGATGAAACAATCAGTTTAAAAATGTCAGTCACATACATAAAGAGCCATGCAAATAGAAAAGTAGTAAGTGGATTAGAAGCAAGACAGGTGTAGCAAACATTACTGTCACAATTAGAAACATTTCAATAGATTACTATCCAGATCAAAACAATTTATAAACTTAAAAATAAATAACAGAGGACATGTGACAATAAAGAGAGAGTAATCTAAGATTTTTATAAATAAATATTATCTTCACCATCAAACGGGACTATGTTGGTGTGCAAGTGGCGTGATTAATGGTTAACAGGTGGAATTTCAAGCGGAATTCAATGTTAAGAAAACAAAGATAAACGAAGGTCATCTACACGTGAGGCTGACAACTTGATAAGCAAATCTAGAGGTATTTGAGGGAGAATTATATTAAAAGCCAGAGGGCTGAAGAAGTCCATACGTTAGTTCAATAGAGAAATAACTCAAAATTTCTGGGTTTGAGTTAATGATGAAAAATGGTAAAGAAACTCTCCCTTCTCATATTTCAGAGCATCTCAAAAATCTCCACTGGCTCAAATGTCCTGAAAGAATCCAGTTCAAGCTCTGCTAGGTGGTATTTAAGTCACTTAACGGAATGGCTCCGGCTTACTTATCAGAACTGTGTATTCCCGAAAATACCAACTCACGGCAGTCCACCCTAAGGTCAGCAGCGTCATCAGCTATCGGCTGGTTGAAGGAACCAAAGCGCACACCTAATACTAAGTTCGGTGATCATGCTTTCGGAGTGTCAGGACCTAAAGCCTGGAATGAACTGCCGCATGACTTAAGAATTATCAAAGACTCAACAGAATTCAGAACTAAACTTAAAACACATCTTTTCAGAAAATCGTATCCATAAATTGAAGAAATTCACCTGTAAATTGCTTAGCTAGGCTAGCCGGTTAGTACTTACCTAAAGTCGTTAAATAAATTTAAAAAAAAAAAAAAAAATTGAATAAAATAAAATTAAAAATTCACGCATCGGTGAGCAAATGCGTCCACAGCCCACAACACTGTAAATTACCAAGGTGTAAAAAAAATAAAATAAAAACGTTAATATTTATTAAAAGCTTCTTACGCTTTTTAAGGTAATTT
>JAHDVE020010138.1:0-90652 GCA_022606495.2 Halesus radiatus
AAGATAATTTACGATGATTTCCAAAGTCCTCCTCACTAAGGGTTTCTGTTCTGAGGGGGACTAGGTTTGAAGTTGTTTAAGCTCATGTTTTTATGTCGATCGTTTTAAGCTCCTACGACTTACTTTTCAAAATGCTGGATAACTATTCTTCTTTAATTTATTCCGAGGCAGGTTTTGATTTGATTTTTGAAATCATTTGCTTTTTACGTTTTTTTTAATGGCTGGAAGAAGTGAATTGCAGAGCTTATTGGAGAGATATTTATAAATCCATTGTCCAAAAGCAGTTTCTAAATTGGGTATACTCGTAGTGGCATTCTTGTTGGCTCTTATGTTTCTTTTATTTTTCAGATTTTTTGAAATGTTTGATTAAAATAGCCTTAACGTAGAGAACACTATATTATCTATGTACTTAAATTTGGATTTCACAACATTGAGGCCATAACTCTCGAAAAATTGTAAGGTTTTTAGCTTCCTTAACATTTAAATGGAGTTCGTTGAACATTGAAAACCCTCATAATGAAAAAAGGATAAGTCCTCCATCATTCCACATACAATAGTATTCGTAACCTGGAAAAGACCGTTTTTCATAAATTAAAAATTAGACAAGACGCAACAAATATTTGTGCAAAAATTATAGACATTTACGCTTCTTTGAGACATATATTACTGAAAAATGTTGTATTTATCATAAGAGTTTTCAAATAAATAATTAAAAAAAACCTTTGGGTCCGTCCATGATCAATGGCGGCGACTGGAGTAGCGGGAGCGGGCGGTACATGGGTACATAGGGCGGCATTATCGCTTCCCCTCTCTTCGCTTTAAACCGCATCGCAATCGCGTTCGCGCGACTTCACCTAAGCAAGACGCAGTGTTAACGAGTTGTAAGCTAAATCGCGACCGCGCTGGCGAGTTGTACGTGAACACGCACTTATACTATTATGAATTCACTTTCACTACTTTATACTCGTACATTTAAGGATTTATTTTAACCCTTGAATCTGGTGTATAAAATTTGCTCAGATTTTTCTGTCCAGATTCACAACTTTTTTCCATTCATAGCTACGGAATTTTGAAATGAGAATTCAAACGTAAAAAAATAAAACAAGCCACCAAAATATTTCATATTTTTCAATGGTAAAATAGACATTTAAAAAAAAAATGGTTTTCTATAAGAATTGGAAGAAAGGTCCAGATTTAATGAATATTTAATCCAAAGCTTACTATAATAAAAATAATAATAAACGGATTACTTCTATGGCACCGTTTTCGTAGGAAAATCATCCCAAAGGCGCTTTGTTATCCTTACTAAGACTTATATCTAATAACTTACATCTAAGATTTATTACTAATGGCTTACAGCTAAGCTTTGTAACGAGTGATCTAGAAACTAACTAATTAAGACTTACAACTAGTGCCTTACATCAAATACTTATAGCTAGTGACTTACAACTGAGACTTATGATAACTAGTGACAAACATATTTTTTAACAAGTGGGTATTATAAACAAAATTGTTGTACGACTTACTGATTATTGTTGTATGATATTCTACAAATTATTCAAGAAAGTACAGCAACAAAAACGTAAGCAACAAAAACATATGCCAGCAAAAACACAATTCACGATCAGTAACCTAACCCTTTGTATAAGATATCAACACCTGACAAACTTAGTGAATACCCATTCTCGTATGAATATATTTTAAAAAGCTATCAACATCGGATATTACATTATCCCTCGTTAGTGAGAAGGAACGTTGAAGGATATTATCGTATCGGTTACCTGCGTGCCTCAATTAAATCGTGACCAAAGTCAACACGCGTCCTGTATTCACATCCCACGTCCAGTATATCCCACATCCAGTATATCCCCGTCAACCCTGATGTTTACCCTTAATATACGAGAAGGGGTTATTTACTCTGTGATGATGGTTCGCCAAGGGCGACCTAAAATAGCCGGCGATTTAAACGACCGAAAGTATTTTTGCATTTCAGGGGTGGGACAACAATACAAATATTGACAGACGACCTTTATTCCACAGCGGTGACAATGAAATTCGAATATGATTCATGGACAGTATACGACGTGGAAGAGGATGAACGAAGAAATCGAGAAGGTGAAGAAAACAATGCTATTACATAACAATGAATTAAATACTTCGAGTAGTGTCAAGATACGGCTAAGTAGAATATCATGTATAAATGTGAATGAAGCAAGAAGTGGGTGCCACGATAGAGTATAAATAACGATTGGACCTAAGAATTTCCCGTTGTTTTTTGGGGAAAGGTGGTGTTATTTCTCTGTGAAATTCACGTTATTTTGGGAGAAATTTGTGTTATTTTTCAGAAAATATGCGCTATAATGTTCTCTTTGGTATTTTAAGAATGATACATATATTTTTTTTATGATACAAGTTTTTAAAATTATTATTGCAGTCGTTTTTTTTTAACATCGGATAAAGAATAAGAGTACGTTGAGTTTTAGACATGCAGTTAACTGCGTACCATTTTATAGCTATTCGAGATTTTCAAAACCGTAGATAAAGAAGTATAAAATTAGAATGTATAATATTATTATTTTATTTAAAAATACCAGAATATCGCATGAAAAATACGAGAATTCTGTGTTATTTAATCGAAATTGTTAATTGCAAGATAATGGCATCGCGTAAGAATGATGAATTTCGTGCAAAAATTCACATTAAGCAAACCCAAAATTTTTAGTTATTAGTATAAAAATTCGGGAATAAAATGATTCATGTAAATTGTATAGGTACAACGGTTCACTTGCCGCCCGATGCGACTCTGGATTCCTATTAGCAACATACCATTGGAACAAATTTATTATTATCTTTTATTTTTTTTACCCCCTTTGTACAGAAATACTTCCCTAAAACATGAGAACCCGTTTTTGGTAGAAGGGTTGAGGCCGTACAAAGCCGTCATGTTCGCCTTAATGAAATCGAGATTTTGAAATTCATTTCTTAAATAAAATTGAACTTATCGTAAGAAAATTAACAATTTCTTCCCATTCTCTGCTGAAACGAAATTTTCTTCTCGATTCCACTCGTTACAATAAAGGGAAATTTTATTTAGAGAAAAGGTCCAGCTAATAATAAGAAGCAGAATTTTTTGGAGTAACTCATTGAAGCTTATAAACCTACTTGTAATATATTTTTAATCATTGAAGAAAATAATAAGAATTCTCAAAATGAAACCGAAAAAACACAGAAAATTCTTAGTAAGCGAAGTATGATACGGATAAAATTGACGGGACGGATTTGGGGTAGCCGTAGCTCAATGGATTAGAGTGCGAGGTCTCGGATATACCATGAAGTCTCGGGTTCGAGTCCCTGCTGCTACCGTTACGTTTTTCTTTTCGGTTTGATGTTTAATTTTGAGAGTTGTTAATATTACTATCGTCAATGATTAAAAACATATTTATATTTTTTTATACATTTTTACTTGGAATCAAATTAAAAATCAATTGATTTAAACGCAATCAAAAAGGTATTGCAACAGATTTTTCATCTTGGAGAGAACATAACGATGATTCTGATTAGCAATTAAATGATAAGGCCTATAGTACACATACCATCTAAAACAGTATGAATTTCAGTAATTGCTAATTCAATGTGAAATCACATTGTAACAAATTAATTAAAATAAAATTTCAGTTTTATTCCACTTTATGTTCCGATACGGTCTAACAAAAAGTGTAATAAAGTTTAAAAAAATGTTTTAATTAAATCCTCGTCTAAAACAGTAATTAGGTATGCATTATTACAATTAATACCGCCTTTAAGCACGGTATTAGTTATAGTTGTTTTTTTTTTTTTAAATTAACTCCTTACGTAACCCTATGTTTAGGCAGACTTTTATTCTTAAGCTGTGATATATACGAAAGTCAACGCACGTTGTTGCGTGTTTATTGTCACGAAAATAAAGTAATTTTGAAACCGCGAGGTAGATTACACACCACGTGAAAAGTGCTTCATAACCTTACCACCTTCGTATGAAAGAGAAAAAAGTATATACACTCAAGAATAAAACGTCAGAAATATTCTCATTCATTTTGAAGCAACTTCGTGCATAATTCACGATTTACCAAACACAAAGGAAAGTGGCCATGTTTTCCCCCGAACTGCTATGTTTATTTCTTGGCCCATTTTTAGTTTGCGAGCCTCTTCAAAATTTCTAACGACCGAGGAAAGTGAACAAAGGCAGGCCAAATAGCAGAAGGTGAAATATGCGGGGACTGTGGAGTTGTGTGAAACATGTAAAGCGACAAAGGGTAGAGTTCTTTTGTCTGAAAGCGTTTTCATTACCTTACCAATAATGCCACAGCACAGCTGAAAATGTCAACGTGCCAACGCAGCTTTAAAATATTACAGTGAAATATATTATTAATGCCATTTTTTATCGTCACTGGAAGCAATGCACCTTAATTTGGATAATTCAGGAAAAAAATGGACTTGGGTCGTAATACTTTTTAAATTGTGTTGGCGACCATTTCGACATTAGGAAACTGGAATAATTCCTCCACACCTTTAACGCCTGCCCACTGACGAATGTTCTCCCATCACGAAAATTTCTCACGTTCGACACCCCTTCGGATTACCAGACCAATTTTGAAATGTAGCAGTCGTGATGGTTCCTATTCTTAATACAAATTAATGCAATAATTTCATAGCGCTGGCATCACCGAACCAGTGCGCCCGTGGCCTTATATTTCCGGAACCGCCCTCATCACTTCGCTTCCAAATGCCAGCTGCTTTTCTCCAGTGTCCTAGTAATTGCTATCCTTCTGATAATTCTTAAAGTGAATCTATTCCTAGTCTCAAATTCTTTTAATAAATAATCTTTCCACCAGTTCATATACATTTGTAATGTAGCTACCTGCTAAAGTGGCCACTAATAATTAATATTTCGAGAGCCAACAAATACGTGAAGCACAGCGATAGTAGTGCCATCTACATACCCTATATAGTTACCGATTTGTACAAATAAATTCATTCTCTTCTCGTTGTTCGGTTATATTAGATTATCTCTCTTTATTCAGTAATTAAATCATTTTACTTGACTCGTGTAATGATTTATATTATGCTAGTTAATCAAAAGACTTTTATAACAATTATACAATAAATCAACTACTGTTAAACTTTGGTGAATCGCTTCATTAACCTAACCCACGCTTCTTTGATATCGGTTATATTAAATACACCCAACTTATAGGAATTAATCGAAACATAATAACCAAATATACTTAATCTTAAGTGGAACGGCTGTGCGGCCTGTTTCATACAAAACTGAATTTTGGATTTGAGGCCAAAATTCTCAACCAAACTGAATTTTGGATTTGAGGCCGAAATTCTCAACCAAACCGAATGATCTTTTTTAGCAAAAGGTATAGCAAATATCTAATACGGATTAGAAGTACTTTTTATTTTTTTAAATTATAAAATATGGGCCATTAAATAAATCGTTTTCTCACGATTTTAGAGATAACTTTAGCAATTATTTGGGGGCTAATGGCGATAAAAATAAATTTAAAAAAAATACCTCGTCCAGCATGGAAATATAAGGAATAAAAAAAAAGAAGTGTTTAAATCAGCATTATGATTGGCTAAAAATAAAATTAAAAACGACTATTTTACGTTGAAACATAACTTGCGGTACATATGAGGTGTGTTCAAAAGAAAAGGTGAATTTTGAATTTTTGCGGGCTGTGTACATTAGATTATCGTTTTTTTTGTTATGTTGGTACACATATGTTTATCATATGTTAGCATTATCAGCCATTTTGGATAAGTGGTTTTTTTTTGACAACTGCAAAGGTTAGTCACGTTGTTGTGTGTTCTTCGATTTTATCGACCCAAAAAACGTTTTTTTGGAGATGTTTCGTTTTTTTTTTATAAATTTTATCTTACGTAATCTTATTTACATAGCATATATGACAATTTAAAAAAATACCATTAATCCGCAAATAGTTTCATGAAAATTCGATTTCTTTAATGACGTATATTTCCTAATTTAAAACAAAAATAAATAGAATACTTCGGACCCGTACTAGATAGTTACTAATCCTTTAATTTAAAAAAAATACCTTTCAGTTTAGGTGAGTATTTTGGCGTCGAATTCAAAATTAAGTTTTGTATGAAACAGGCCGCACAGCCGTTCCTCTTAAAATAATCATTGATTTCTAAAGTAACATACATACCATATTTACACCACGTAGCATACGTCCGACGAACGCTGTTTTTTCAAAATTTACATATTTATAAGGTTAGATTGAAGCTTTTATTTAAATTATTTAAAGATATTAACATCATGTACCTACCTAATTAAGCGAATATTAATTATTTCGGCGAGGAACGCAAAACTTACATCTGAGATTCGATTAAAAAATGAACCCCTACGCATAACGATTAATATTCGAAATGATTAAGGGAAATAATTAAATGTTGATTTTTGGGTTAAGAGAGGCGTGTCATTTTTTTTTAATATTCCAATCGACGACGTTGAAAAACACGTTAAGCGAAAAATAATAAAAATGAAATTTAAATGTTATTTCAATGAATCGACAAACCGCGTACAAAAGTGCGTGCACAAAAAAAGGTGATTGAACCTTCAATAATAATTGTAATTGAAATTTGAGATGTTTTTTACTGTCTTACTCGTAAGTGATTCCGAGAGCAAGGGTTAGGATAATATGCTCCCGAAGTAGTGGTCAGATAATAATTACGTACATGGTTTTAAGAATTAAATGTTTTGGTCGAAATTAAAAGAATTTTGTATCGAAGCACAAGGAGGTTAATTTCAGCTGCAAAAGTAACAAAAATTAACGTATTTTTTGTTTTTAAATATTAATACCGCACAAGAGTTCCAACTATCCGGAGCCAGTGATATTATGGCATCCCCAATCGGAGTATGTTGTAAGACTGAAGATCTGGTTGCCAAACGCGATGACTAAAGACATTTCAAGTAACGTGTCGATTCTGAACGATGGTCTTTTACCAGGGTAATACTAAGAGTATCGACCATCAGTACCAATAATTTGTCTCTAGCACGAATTAACTACCAGATCTAAAATAAAGAGCTCACTGTAATAATAGACCACTGAATATTATTTGAAAATGTACAGAATACAGAAGGGAAGCAAAGACGGGCTTAGTTTTCGTTTGCCATATATTGTCTGAATGTTGGCAACACTAGACCGTTCCTTGCAGCATTGTCTCTCACTCTAGTTCCTGTGGAACACTTCCGCTCTCAGCGACTTGATGATCATTTTAACTGGTGTATAGTTAACCATTAATAAATCAGTTGTAACCGTGTTGAAATCTTTTAAGCTTAATTCCACATTTTATCCTTTGATTGGTAACTATACCACCTCACAAGCAAGTGAGCACATATTTAAAGCTTTCAGGTGTTTAGAAAATTAGACAAGTTTACGCTAAGTCTTCAATCCTGCATCTCTTTAAATCTAATCTTCATATTCCCTTACAATCCCAATCAACTATTTTAATAAGATCTTCAACAAACTACACCCCTAATATCCCATAAAAATATACCACCCACTGACAAAGATATTTTAGATACTGTGCAAAATAAACTATATACTCTATAAATGAATTAAATAATATACTTTGTATTCACCACTTTATTAATACACAGATATCTAGATGTTTCGAAAGCGATGCTTTCTTCATCGGGAGTATATAGAATACTAAAAATAATAACAAATAAAAAACTACTTAAGAACTTTATGATTTAGACATATTTTTAAAAAATAAACGTTTGGAATGAAATGACGGCCTCCATGGTCGAGGGGTGAGGCTCTCGACTACCAATCCGAAGGTCGCGGGTTCACATCCCGGCGTGCACAAGTAAATTTTATTTAATTAATTTGTGTTGTTTCACAATTAATTCATTTAAAAATAATATATAGTATATTTGCACACGTTCCAGAGTGGAAGATACTCTCAGTAACGCCCTGGTGAAAGACCACCATTAATTGAAACGTTGCTTGAAATGGCTTTTAGCCGTGTTTGGTGGCCAGATCTGAATAGCCAGGTATTTTCTCACCTTCCTCGTCCCCTTCTCCTTCCCCTCCCCAATACCTTCAGCCTTACAACATTCCCCAATTGGCGATGCCATAGTCTCACTGGCTCCAAACAGTTGGGAACAGTTGGGACTCTTGTGCGGTATTCATATGAAAAAAAAATAATTCAAATTAATGTTTCTTTATTTGGAGATAGTTACTTTCGCTGTCAAATCAATTATTGTACCCGAGCAAGGCCGGGTACACATCAACTAGTATATGAATAATTTACCGTACAACACTCTGTATAATAAAATATTGCTTATATTATTTACGCATATTGAAGAAACGTTTTAGCAATTTGTCACTGACTGGTTGATTTGCAAATAGATATTCCTTCGTGACAGCCAATCGCTTTCCAAGCTGTTTACAAACAACTTCCAGCTGGCAATTGGAGCAAGTGATTGAATTAATTATTGAATCTTCCCTCATCCATACCGCGGGCCGTAAACTTCGTGCATCAGGGGGCAAACAGTCCCCCGGGGATTCGGGGAAGCTGGAAGTTCAGAATTTGGTGATCTGTGACGTCATTAGAGTGTAGTGTCTACAGTTTCAGAACTTAATTCGCTGAAAATATCAAATACGTTTTAAATTCACGAATAATAAATACACAACATATTTTGTTACTATTTAAAGCAACACAAAAAAATCACCATGAGATATTTATTTATCAGCTGACATGTCACCCAAATTGAATTGATACGAGCAATACACGCTTAGGCTTTTTTAGAGTAATTCCACATAGGAGAACCCTGAAGGAAATAATTTCCCTCAAGACCTATATCATCTTTGGGGATGCTGTGTGGAGGGTCTTTTAGAGGATAGGAAGGAGTGAACTTGGGTCTTGAAGAGACCAATGTTATAGGAGGAGTAAGCACAGAGGCCGGCAGATCATTCCACAGCCGAGCTGTTGAACACAAGAACGAATCGTAGAAGCGACCCGTTCTCATGTGACAAATGTCAACCGTGTGCAAATGATGGGCGCGCATTTGGCGTGTTTCCCGACTATGCACTGGTGCCGAAGGGATCAATGACGCTAGTTCCTCGGAGCATCTTCTATTAAAATACCGGTAGAACAAGGACAGCATTCCAACCTGACTTCTGTGCTCCAAAGATTGCAACCCGTTTGTTAAGATAGGCGAATCTATCAAACGGACCGCCCGTTTCCGCACAGAGTCAAGACTTTTTTCAGATATTTTGGGACTCCCGACCGGAGGTGGCTGCCAAATTCTACAGTGGGGCGCACTTGCGATTTGTACAAGGTCAGCAGTTGTGTACCATTAAAGTATATGCGGGCTCTGTACAATAGGATTGTGTGAATTGATGCAGTATACACTTCCAATAGTGATGTACCTGAAAAGCATCACTGAGAAACGGCTCCTTTCTTGATTTCTATGCGAGTACTATTTTCCCATTATTTCACCAACGCACAAATTTTACAACGAAAAAAAACTCGCCAATTTGACATTTTTACTAGCCGACATTAATTTACAGACATATTATAAATATCATATTATAAATGAGATAAACATTTCAACTTGATAAATTAAATTATACTAGCGGTTTGCGCGTTCCACCTCACGGAGATAATTTTTTTATTATTAAAAATTTGAATTTATAATTTTACGCTTCCAAATTGATACTTCAATAATATATTGCTTTATTATTCGTAAAAATTAAATCATAATTTTTTTACTAAAAAATGATAGTCGAATATATTTTTCTTTATTAAATATAATAATAATCATAATTTGTTATCTACCGGTCTTAAAACTGAGGTTTCAAACTGTTTTTAAAATTGCTTTATGCAAGTAATGTATCTGTGTGAAACAAACTGTATTCAAGCAATGCATTTGTGTGAAACAAACTGTATTCAAGCAATGCATTTGTGTGAAATAAACTGTATTCAAGCAATGCATTTGTGTGAAACAAACTGTATTCAAGCAATGCATTTGTGTGAAATCAACTGTATTTAAGCAATGAATTTGTGTGAAAAACGCTGTATGCAAGCAATACGTAGGTACTCAAATAGAAAAAATATGTAAAAAAAATCATAAACAAAAAGAAGGAAATTATATTGTAATTTGAGTTCACGCGTACATTAGTTCAATTTTCAAAATTGACTAGCATAAAAAAGTCATAAAATATATTAAAGGTAGGTAGGTACCTGCTTAATAGTTTGTTTTATTTTAATTTGTTTCGATTTGACCACGCAAAGTCAAAAAAGGCCAAAAGTATTAAAAAAATGCACGCCATCGTCGAGCCTCCCGCACTATAGAACGTGCGTAAACGCCAATTAAATTCGAATGTATTGAATTAAAATTTTCGATATTGATTTGCGAGTCAAAAGAGCCTAAGCGCAAGGTGAAAAAATTTGGATACACTGGAATTTATATCCTACTGCGGTAAAAACCGTAGAAAAACTTAAATTTCGTCTGTGAAAAGAGCCCTAGTGCCGGGCATTAGATGCACCACAATGCTGTACCCTAGTGCTGTGTGAAATGTACGAAAACATTAATCAAATTGGAATGATTTGAATTACTACAAACCGATGAAAGAGTATTAATATGAAGATACGAAAATAATATTTTTATTTTTCTGGGTTGATTCATAATATCATGGAATAACTACAACACGGAAAAAAGACATTAGAATATCGAGAAATTTATTTATTTATTTAACGTCCATAGGGTTTTACATGGATATCTTACTGTTTGAACAGAGGAATGAAGAAATGTCGAATTGATCACCTCGGTAGGAATAAATGTTTCAAATGGTACTAAAAATTATCCACATTTATTATTGGAAGATTTACATAACATAAGCAATAAATTCAATTTAAAAAGATGCTCATTAAAAAACTTGATGTGTTTATTGAACACATTTGAATAAACAATTTTTTAGTTTTAACACAGTATCGTAATGGTAAACATCAATAGAACAATACTTATTACAAAGTCTGTGGAGTCTTTGAATGGGAAAATTTTGCAAATAGTTATTTGCAGACGAAGATACTTTATACAGAGCTATCAATACGTCGGCCATACGTTTTTATTCAATAAAACATACAATTTTAATTCGCTTCCGGATGTTAACAATTCACCGAACTCAAAAATAAAACTACGGCATTTAATGAAAAAAAAAAAACGATTAAATCTATTAGATATCCAAAAGCCGTCGAAAACATTTCGGATGCCATGAAGTTACGGACCTTGCGGTCTTAGATCGAATCAACTGCCAATTTGCCTGGAATTAATCCGACCGGAAAGTCGGGATGCTGCAGGCGTCAAGAGACTTCACAAGAGGGAGCCAAACTATCACAGAATACATTATATACACACGTCATAGAATGTGGTTGAGTCATCCAGCGATAAAATAACTAAACCAGACGATTCAAATAGCTCAAATTCAAATAATTCTTTCACAGTACTCAATCTTATATTCACCTCTTGTAAAATATCACATATAACACAGGTAAACTTCTAACGTGGAGAACAATTAAAGAAAAACATGTAATGGAAATAAATAATTTAAAAAGGTGACACAGAAGAATCATTTAACCAGAAAAAAGTTCTCACTGAGAAAATAACCTACATATTAAAATATAAATAAATAAAAAATTGAGATGATGATTAGATTGAGATCTGGAACAGTAATAATAAAAATAAAAATAATATTTTTTTTTTTTTTTTTTTTTTTTAAATCTTCCGGAATAACATTACGAATTTATCGTTTAAGGATTTTATTTTTATTAATTATCTTTTTATACACGCACAAGATTCCCTACTGCTCCACAATGTCTGGGAGCCAGTGAGACTATGGCATCCCCAATTAGGGTATGCTGTGAGGCTGGAGGAGGGAAAGGAGATGGGAAAGAGGAAAGTGGGGAAGTACCTGGGTATTCAGATCTTATCACTAAACACGGCTAAAGTAATTTCAAGCAACGTTTTGATCCTGAATGGTGGTCTTTCACCAGGGCGATACTGAGAGTATTTAACACTCTGGAACGTACCACAAACATGACCACCTCAATATCAAAAGGTACCTAACGACCGAGGAAGACATGGCACGATCAAGTGAATCAAATACTTAAGTCGGAATAATAGAAGAGAATGTATGAGACGATGTATGAATGTGAATGAAGCAAGAAGTGTATGCCAAGATCGAGTTGTTTGGCGGTCCGTCCTCTCTGCCTACCCCTGCGGGGAAACGGCGTGATGGTTAGTTAGTTAGTTACCTAACGACCGTTTATATTTTGATCTAATCATGAATTCAATTATGTTTGCCATGAAAAAACTTTCACGTGGAAATTATTACTTTAAAAAATCTAAATTATATTTTCCATGTAGAAATCCGTCATAGCGAACACAGTTGCTATCTAATTTAAAAAAAAAAAATAATAAAATGTGAAATAAAATTAATTAATCCAAGAAAGTTTATTTGCGCTCTCCGGAATTTTAACTCGCGATCTCCTTGATTAGCCGAGGATCGTAACCACTCAACCACGGAGGCCGTCAATAATATATTATTTAATATTAATTAAATGTGAGATAACCAAATAATTTATTTTCGTACGCCGGGATTCAAACCCGCGACCCTTGGATGCGAAATCGAGGACCACGAAGTACGCAAGCAGTGGAAAGGTATGTGGATTCTGCGATACGGTCGATGCGGTTAGCTGCTTCCCCGATTACCATTTATTATAGTCGGATGTTCACCACAGACCGGCTAACGTTACTGAACGAATTTTAGTTTGTTTAATTTAATAGTACTCGTGTCTTGTATAAAATATTTAGGTGAAGGTCGGAACTGCGCTATGTTTGCGGTGTAGAAGATTTGAATAAAAAATAGATGGTGAGCAAAAATGTGAACTGGGGCCTGTTTACGATTCTTTTTAAGGATAAGGCATTATCCTTATCCTTAGGCTTAAAGACTTTTTGCTTAACTGCGTTCCGGTTGAAATGGTTGGGATGATCGCTGTCGTTCACCGGATGACATTCGTTAAAAATTTCGATATTTGCATAGTTAAAAAAAAAAAAACTTTAATCGTAAGTTTTGACATTAAACGTTATTAGTGAGTCATTTAAATGAATCGAATTAACGAAATTGCTAACTAACTAACTAACCATCACGCCGTTTCCCCTCAGGGGTAGGCAGAGAGGACGGACCGCCAAACAACTCGATCTTGGCATACACTTCTTTGCTTCATTCACATTCATACATTCCCTCCTGTTATTCCGACTTCTGACATGACCCGACTCAAGTATTTGATTCACCTGATCGTGCGTCTTCTTCATGCCAAAGCTATCTAAGCGTCCCCTCATTTCTTACTCATTACGGTTACATCAGCCTTTTTACTAATCTTAACATCTTTTACACGGTCAAACATGGTTTTACTACACATCCGCCTCAGGGATCTAAATTCTACAGCATTCAGTCTACTTCATCCTTTCTCTGCCAGTTCCTTGGCAGGGTTGGCGATGTTTGTAAAGTACCTATGCCGGAAGTCCGAAATGTCAGATATAAATGATTTAAATTCTAAAAATTATAATAAACCACAAGTGTAAAAGTAAGTAATAAAAACTACACGTGTAGTATGTGTGATGCACCTATATTTTTTAATAATACTGTCATTGAGATGTAATCGGAATCGCAGTTCAGCAAAATGTCTTTAACCCTAAGGGTAAGGACATCCTTTAAAATAACCGGAACTCAGGCCACAGAGCTCAAATATAAAACGCATTCAGTAGACCAGTGACGCATAACCTATTTTTTTAGTCGGTGGCGTCACCAGTGTAAACTTTAAATTATACACATTGAGGAACATTAATAGAGTTTACGTTCCTTGCAAAATCAGTGTTAAATATAATTAAGTAGGAAGAGGGTGGAGGCGGCTGTCAATGTCGCCCGAAACCTTTCGACAGCGAACGAACTCAACGAACGGAGTAGTCGCGCCGCGTATGGCTGGCCGCTGGCTGCCGCCGCCCCGAGCATTTAAGTTACCAGCGTGCCTACTTCATTTGCTCCTTGAGTTTATTTACGTTAAAAAAGCTAATTTACACGAATATTAAATATGGTAAAACCGATGAAATATTACAGCATTGCTTTTTATATCTTTTCCAGAACGACATGTCCAGCCATGCAGGCATTTTTTAGCACTGGAGATCCATACCCGGCGAGCGCTTGTAATCGACTGAAACCCGTGTTATCTCTATGATGCCAATTGTATAAATAAAATGAACTATTTATTTTTATTCAACTTTAAAAAATACTAAATTTTGAGCACCTGTACACTGAGTATACAGTACCGGAGCTCGAGGGATTTTCAAGCATCGTAAAGGATGGATTTCGAAGCGTACACTTGTTGTCCTTTTCTCGCTTACAAAAATGGTATTTTTCAGTGTCGCTGTTCATATCACTGTCGGAAGTATATAAACATGATCCAAAACATTCAAACAAACCCACGTTTGTAAAGTTTGCTACAACTCTGATTGCGCGACCTATTCTATCACGAATTAGATAATGCGTGAGGTGATAGGCATTTTTTTGTACAGCATTGACACAGAATTTTTCGTTTCCTTCAGATTCATAATTCAATACTAGTTCGTCAGTTATTCGTTCGTCAGGATTCTCCATGACCTTATTTCAAGCCCCGTCGACATAAAAAGTAAGCTTACCCGAGGTAAATCCGAATTATTTATCGCAATGATTTACAGAGGACAGATCCCGCCCGGCGTCGCTTTTTGGTTTCCGAGACAACGGGTGCGTTTGAGTCTCAGTTTCATGCCGAGAAAGGGTCTTTACGATACGCCACTGAAAATTTAATGAGCCAAGAAAGTGTTTTCGTAGAGTATTACATCAAACACGTGTTGGTCTCCAGGCAGAACATGTAATAATAATTTTATCTGCGTCTGGCGTACATCATAGATTGATTGTGAAACCTGAAAACGCTCAATATTCATACCAGAAATATGTAAACGGTTGGGTAGAAAAAAGTACATAATTCAACGGATATTGATAATGTAACTAGTAATTAAATGAGAAGTTAGAAATATATGTAAGAGTGCTAAGAAAATGTAGGTATTGAGATAATGTGTAGATATTAAGTTGAAAATAATAATATATTTTTGTATAAATTTGTAGGTAATACGAGATAAAGCAGCACCTGTTGACAAGTCAAATTAATTGGCTTTGCAGGGCTTAATTTGTATTTTATAAATAAAAATAAAGGTGTTAAAATTTATTTAAATACTAGCTGACGGTCTACCTGGCCTTGCTCGGGTTTATGAATGGTTCGGAGTAAAGTTTTGGGGTTGTGAATTCTTGTAAACTGGGGGTAATTTTAAGGTGGATATGTTATAATTGTTAACAATGAACACTGTTATAACTATCCCTATACCTACCCCTACTCCTACTCCCACCCCTAACCCTACCCCTACCCCTACTCCTACGCCGACCCCTACCCCTACCCTACCCTACCCCTACCCTTACACCTATCCCTATAACATATTATTCATTCAATATTCTTCGTGAACATACTGCTCAGATATACAAACTCATCCACTCGTATTAAATATTAATTTTTATATAAAATGTTGTTATAAATGTATTCGGAATTCGGGCGTTGAACAAAATAAAATGCTCGAGCTGATATCACCAAGTTCAAAATTTTAACGTTTCGTAACTGAAGTCAAATGTTCCATTTTGTTCTCACTACGTTTCATTTTTTAAACATAAATTTAACCCTTTACTCCCTCCAGTGACCTCGGAGGTCAAATTGAAATATACCACATTGCTACTGTTAAAACTAACTACATTTTACTGTATTTAATTTGCCACCGTAATTCATTCCGGAGCTGAGATAATTCGTAATAATAAAACTAACACACAAACAAACATGCATATATTTACGGAACGTAAAAAAAAAGTTGCTTAAAGAGTTTAAATTTTATTGGCTTTTGGAATAACTTATTGAAGCTTACAAACTCCATTGTAATATATTTTTAATTATTGAAGATAATATGAACCACTCCCAAGTGTCTTTTCGGTTTCATGTTTCAATTTGAGAGTTGTTAATATTATCTTCAATGATTAAAAAAAATATTACAACGAGGTTTACAAGTTTCAACAAGCAATTCCAAAATTGAATATTAAATCCTGGACTTATAGAAAAAGTCAACAGATGTCCCACATAAATAAAAATCAGATAGATGTCCGAGAAACTATCTAAAATAAATTCGTGTAGAATCTTGTAGTCATGATAAAAAAGTAGCAGCCAAACGTATATGGGAATTAATTGAAGATGATATTGACAGTTCTTTTGGGCATGTTCCAGAGTGGAAGATACTCTCAGTATCGCCCTGGTGAAAGACCACCATTCAGATTTTAAACGTAACTTGAAATGGCTTTTAGCCGTGTTTGGTGACCAGATCTGAATAGCCAGTTATTTCCCCCACCTTATTCCCCTTCTCCTTCCCCTCTCCAATACCTTTAGACTCTCAACATTCCCCAATTTGGGATGCCATAGTCTCACTTGCTCCAGACGGTTGGGAGCAGTTGGGACTCTTGTGCGGTATTCATATAAATATTTAAAAAAAAAGTTCTTTGAAATCGAAGTAAGAAACCGATAAAAATGACGGAATGGATTGGGGGTTGGAGTCCTAGTTGCTACCGTTATCCGTTTTTTGTGTCTTTTTGGTTTCATATTTCGTTTTGAGAGTTGTTAATAATATTTTCAATGATAAAAAAATATTTAAATGTTGTTTAGCGATTATATTTAAATAACCAGGTACTTCCTAACCTTCCTCTCTTCCTTCCCCTACAATAGTTTTTTAGACTCGCAATATGAACCAAATAGGGGTAGCATAGGTTGACTGGATCCGGACAGTTGGAACTTTAGTGTGATATTATCAGTAATATCAGTATCAGCAATGTCCTTGCTCAAACGAGTACCAAATTATAATTCATAAAATCTAAAAAAAAAAACTCAGAGTAATTGTTTTTTCCTATATCCTGCTGGATTATGTAATGGCGATATGTTTCTTTGATCTAGAATATATAAAAAAAATCAATATCAAGCTCTGAATCGATGACCGGATAAATCAACACCCGCATGAATCGACACCGCTTAAAAAAAAGTTAAGTCATTAAAAAAAAGAAAAAAAAAACGAGCTCGTAACCTAATCTCATTTAACCTAATTAATGTAAATATGTATTTTTTAATTTTTAAATTTTTTATTTATTTAAATAAATGCATAATGATTTTAACGTGCAGTATTTTTTCTTTGTAGTTTTCATGACTTTATATTACTTTTAAAAAGTGTTCCGATTCATAAGTTTGTTGATTTATCATGGAACTGTGTACATTAATTATATTTATTTTTTTCACAACAAATGACGTCGATTCAAAGGATTATCTATTCTTCACCCCTTGAAGAGCAATAAAACTGAAATTTCCAACTCATGTTCCCAGGGTTTTTCAAAGTTTGTTCAGGGTGGATAATAATTAAAAAAAAAAACGTACAATACCGCATTGTCTTTTATAAATATAACGACGTTTAATAAGCAGGTCATTAATTCTGTGTTCTTTAAAAAAAATGTTTTTGCTCCAAATACAGACGTCTTTAGTCTCAAAACTCCAAACTCACCCCACTTGACGCTAAATTGTACCTTAATGGCGTCATTTGCGCACGGGGACTCCCTCTGCCTAATGTCACGTTTCGAATCCGTCGAATATATCGCTAGGTATGGAGGCTTTTTAAAAAGAAACCTCTCATTCCAAAGGATATAAAAATGTTTAGTATAGTGGATTATACCTTTCGTCACGGGTTTGCACTTTGGTTAGCAGTTTTGAAGGCACTGTATTTGAGACAAGCTTAAAGGGTGCTGTTATTAAAACTACATTGGATTTGGGACACTGCAATAAATAACTGCGAAGGTTGTAATGATTGTAAAATGTGGATACACCCTGTAAAGCGACATTTTTTACACCTGCAACACGCTCGAATTTCCTTCATTAAATTAATGAAAAAAATGAATGTAGGAAGTTGTACTACATCAACACCCTAATGTTCTCCGAAAGGGTGAAAACAGTATTTTATGTTAACATATTCTAAAAACTGTAATTATTTTCTTATACACCTATTTTATTAAGATAAGTATTAGTTAACTACCTTAGTGGCATAGCATCGAGGGTTGAAAAATGGGTTTTTACCTACCAAAATGAAATGAATTTATAATTTCTTCAAACCATTGGTAACTTTGTGGTGTAATTATTAATTATTAAATAAATTAATATATTCGAACCTTATTCCGAGTACTAACCTCTGTTTATTAACTAGATAGCCGGGGACTTATTAATTGTTTTTATGTTTAATTCATAGAACTCCATTTTTTTTTTAATTCAATATTATAATTATTAAGTTCCGAAAGTATTTTAGTTTATTAAAAAAATCCAGGGACTTCATTCAAATCTTCTACCCCTTTCAACTTCATGGGATACCATGGTCCCACCGGCCTTTTGCGGTATCACAACGTGAAAACACAAGGATTTAGTAAACGTCTGCGTAGCTATCCGATAAATTGCCAAGTGGAAGTAGATACATGGTTCAAAGGGATTTTACTCTCGTTTTGATTTTCTCTTGCTTTGGATAATATAAACTTTCCGTAAGAATCTTCAAAAGAAACTGGTTCAAAATCTGATGCGAAGAGGTTCAATAAAGACGGTATGTTACGAAAAAAAAAATTGTTGAAAATGCGTATAAAATAATATAAATACAGGTCTCGACAAAAATATAAGAAAAACTCACAGCACAGAAATTGAAATGAGAACATTATATCGGTTACGAAAAACAATAAAGCCGAGATATGCGAAGCGAAATAAAAGGCCAAGTGTTAACACAAGAGCAAATATGAGTGCCTATGTATTTTATTGAATAATACGATTTATATTGAGAAAACAAGGCGCAAGTGGTAGGACGAGAGAAAGGGAGAACAAATTTAATAAGCCGAAGCGTTTTTTTACAACTCCTAGTAAAATATCCGATCGGTATTTATTTTGCTATCTGTATTTAGATACCGAGTCTATTTTTTTTTTAAATCAAGTAAGCATATTTGAATTTGAAATAGGTCGTATATGCTTTGAAAAAAAAAGGAATATTAGATCAGCAAAGAAAGAAAAAAGATTTTATTTCTTATTATATGTTGAGGTTAATACGATTTTTTGCTAACTTATAATCAATTATCATACAGATATGAGATTTTCGTGGTAACATGTATTTAAAAAAATGGTAAAATATGGCATTCAAATCTCGATGTGAATATTTGTGAAAAATGCACTATTAAATAAATGTAATTTACTAATTATGGTAACGATATGCATATTCAAATAATATGATGAATTCTAATTTTTTTAAACATTTTTTGTAAGAAAATTAACCGTTCGGACAACAAAATGCCACGAATCATTGGGAAAAATTCCTCGTTTATTGGAGGGTACGAGGAATGTACGAGTATACGGAATTGCGGTGCCCTCGGCGTTATCCAGAAATTTCAACCCTTCTGCCTAACGTAATAAAGACTGTGGGATGTAATACAATTATTATTATAAGGGAGGAAGATCGTTCTGGACACGATGACACCTACAATTACATAAACGTAGAAGATGTAGATGAAAACGTAGAAGACGTAGAGAGCGTAGAACGACGGTGTATGTTTAAAAACAAAGATTTAGGTATGTAACGTAAGGGCACATTTTTTAAGTTCTTAATATCGAGTTGCATACGTATAAAGTCCTTGCAGTCGTCATATGTTACCAATCCCCTTGGAGCCGCACAAATATGATTGAAAAGAAACACGGACAAAACAAAAAAGTCTAGTTTAATTTGTGGAACTCCATTTAAACTTTTTTTTTTTAAATAATAACAAGTACCGTTTAATTAAAAAAAGTTTATTTATAAAAAAAAAATCTGTAAGGTTATTATTACAACACGTTACAACTGTGTCGCTTTTCTGCCTCCGTAGTTGAGTGGTTACCATCCTCGGCTACGAATCCGGAGGTCGCGGGTTTAAATCCCAGCGTGCGCAAATACATTTTGTTTGATTAATTTATTTTATTTCACAATTTATTCATTTAAAATAATGTATAGTATATTTGCGGTAAGTTCCAGAGTGGCAGATACTTTTAGTATCGCCCTGGTGAAAGACTGCAATTCAGATTCGAAACTTTGCTTGAAATGGCTTAAGCCCTGTTTGGTGACCAGATTTGAATAGCCAGATACTTCCCCACCTTCCTCTTCCCCGCCCCCTTCCCCGCCCCGCTACCTTTAGCCTAACAAAATACTCTAAGTGGGGATGCCATAGTCTCACTGGCTCCAAAGGGTTGGGAGCAGCTGGGACTCTTGGGTGGTACTCACATAAAAAAGGAATTATAAAATTGAAGGGAGTGGTAAGTTCCGGTATTCACTGACAGTATAGGATCTTAAACTATTAAGGTAGTAAGCAAACATTTTCGATTATAAACTTTCACATTTTGTAACATCTTCTAAAACTTGATTGGAGTCATTCAAACGATACCCTTATGTGTCTTGCTATATAAAGGATTTCATTGAATCATGGACGATACCCAACGCGTCGACCGAAATTCCAGAGAAAAACATCTTCACCTATTAATATTCCCGTAAGAGAGGTCCCTACAGACTAACAAGGGCACTTGAGGTCTAAAATAAGATTTGAAAGGCAAGTTCGCACCCCTATAAAAGGCTGAATAAGTAATCGAAGGCTTCACGAATAAATTTGGATACCTTCAAAGCCAACACGTTTTTCATCCTACTTTTCCATTCAAACACTATTTGATCTGATAAATCCATGACAATGATATAATTGTAAGAAAACTTTATCGTAAAATTTTTCTTCGAAATATTAAAATCTTGTGATAGATGCTGATGTTTCGGCAGAGCGGTAATATTCAAGGAGGTTATGCAAGGACATTTGATAATTTGCCCCAGAGGTCACGAGGATAAATAAAAATGAATTCAGATTATATATAGATACCTCAGTTCAATAGGAAACTAACTCAAAATACCTCATTTTGAGAAAACTGGCTTTGAAATTTTTTCATAGAGACATCGCTCTGATGTAAAGTTATTTTGTCCACCTATAACATAACAATAGATGCAACATGTAAGTAATTTATCAACCTATCATATCATAGATGCAAATATATACATTTATTAAGTTCCAAACGGAAACATTTGACATGTTTCTACATTGAACTAAGAATGCGTTGATTTCATTATAATTCCATAAAGAATTATCCGACTACATAATTAGGACGAATTAGACTTATTTTTTTAATTGAAATATGAGAAGGGAGAGTTTCTTTACCATTTTTCATCATTAACTCAAAACCCAGAAATTTAGAGTTAATTCCCTATTGAACTAAGGTATATTGTGTTTTTATTTACAAAAAATATACATTTCCTTGTAAAACTTATTGGTTTTATGTACCCATGGTATTTACGAAAAAATACCAAATTTCCATATTAATACCGTTTAAATTGTCGATAACAAGTGTAATATTGAATATTGAGTTTCTTATTAACTGTTTATTTACGTGAATAAAATGAAACTCTCCGAGATTTTACGGTTTTTATGAGATTGATCGATTTTTCCAAAATACTTCCCATGCGTGTCGTCAAAATCTAGGTCACCCAAAACCTCCCTTTACATTACCCGAGTGGTTGAAGGCGGTCTCTCAATATTTTGGAATTCCGTCTTTGTACATATACATGGCACCGTCTTGAAGATTAAAAATCTCCACGGATTTAACGGGAGGGGGACGTCGGAGAGTTATTATTTATTAATTCAAATAATGACAATATTATTGTGCAATACGGTAAACATTGTGTTTTTAAAGAGAAAATATTTATTCTTTTTTTTTTCATTTGCATGGGCTTAGCAATTATCAAAATATAATCAGAAATATTACACATTTCTGACCGTTCTACGCATGATTTACAAAAACATTTAAAAAGTTGGAAATGCTGTGGAGGTTTTTTCTGTAACTTGTCGATTTGATAAATTAAAAAAAAGAAAAGTGAGTAGTTTTATTTTTTCATGAACATTACGCAACTTTAATTTTTTTTTTTTTTTGTGTAATGCGGATTACAAATCTTTGGTTATGTTTATTTACAAAAACGCAATGATAAAGGATTAAAAATACTATTCTCCACTTTAAAAATCGTATTCGTATTTTAAATATTTTGTAAAAATTACTATGGGACGTTCAGAAAAAGTAATATTTCTGGTTATATTTTGATAAATGCTAAGCCTATGTAAATTTATAAAATATTTAATAAATATTTTTCTATTTAAAAAAAATATGTTTATCGTATCTCGCCCGGAATTAAAAATAGGTTTTTAAAGTCAATGTACGCCAAAACTTCAAGAATAATGTTTGTTGTATTATGTTTTCATATGTTTTTTTCTTTTTTTATCGAAAAATTAAAATTAAAATTTTATGGAAACCCAACTGTTTTTTTTTTGGCAACCGAATAACAAAAACATAGGGTCTTTAGTTCCTCTTCTGGCCCCCTGCAGAGAAAAATATGTTAAATGGTCCCATGCCGTCATACCTTTAATTACCCGTTATAATCATGTAACATCTCAATCTCCCTTTAACTGACTCGTTAAATAAATGCCGTGTCAGTAATGAAAGCAGAATGCTACAAGAGCGGAGGGAACGGAATAAAATAAATTGAATTTTAATATGCCTAACGATTGTACTACTTCACGCGCAAGATGAAAGTGTTTCAACGCTGAGTTGGCAGATGTCGAGGGGTAGTTGGGGTGCTTAGAGGGGTAGGTTGGATGCTGAGGCACTAGCTATTCAGGCTATTGGGACTGTTCGAATGTGGATAAAGTTAAATGTAGAGAGCGGTTGGGGGTGGGGGAGGAATAATGAATAATAGAAACATGAGTTAAATTTCTATGCTATTCGACCAAGTTATATCACCGTAACTGTTAATGCTGTATTGTAAACACGCTTTACAATGAATGATTTTAAACATATTACCCACACATCGCGCTGTAACTAGCTACTTACCTACGTAGTATCTACCTACTAACTTCTTTTATACTTATGTTATTAAATTATGTACAAAACACTTGTTATACTCTTTCTTACAACCTGCTGTTATAATTGTAACCACAGGTAAAACTGTTATTCATTTCGCTCTAACTACTTACTTATATTGTACCTACTTACTACTTTTATACTCTAATTATTATTTTATGTTCTATATTATTATACTCCTTTGTATAACTATGCGATACATTTATCAACACGTAAAAGCCTTCTGGCCGTCAATATAAAATAAAATAAAAATAAATTAAATTAAACCATTTAGAGCCGTTGATTTGAACGAATGTAATAGGAAAAGAGATAGAAAAAGTGCGACAATTATACATATCTAGTGGAGATATAATTCTAACTGATGACGCAGCATGAGCTGGGGTAAGAATATTTGTGGTAAAAAACAAGTAATAAAAATCAAATCAATTGTTTTTACCATTACAATATTTAATTCACTCTTTGTATTTATAAAATCGGTCTTGAACTTTGGGTTTCCATTTTTCAATAATTCAAAATCAGAAGTACTTTTGGTTTTTGTAGTAGGTTCGTAGAAACCATTTTATATTTAAATAATTACATTTTGCTAGTTGGTTGGAGTTACTTGTAGAGTAATGTTTAGGAGTTTGAAGCCATTATCAAACTAGGCTTCAATGGAAACTCAGGCTGTGAGTGTGAATTTATTTCCGATGGAGAGATTTCTTTTTACATTAAGAACGTCTGCAACCACATTTTTCTGGAAATACACACCCACACTAAACGGCTGATGGATGAAATAACAAAATATCATTTTTGCACACCTATTATGTTAATTCCAAAATTAAAATACTCTGCGATCTCAAAAATAGTGCAATTTATTATACTGAAACTCCCGTGCAGTTTTGAGTATATTAAATTAAACGCTTTTTTACAAAACCAAAATTACTCCGCAAAAATAGTACGCAGACCCGCTGTTCCTCGGGTGTTTAGGGTAATTCCCACTATTTGCATACTTGGCGGAAAACACTACTCTCTCTCGGTGGATACTTACTCATAGTCAGCTGCTCGGCGTTCCGTAGATACTCGTTATTCTTTTTATAAAACTGGCGCCCTGTTAAGTTAAAAAATATCTTGTACATGGCGTGAAGCACGCTTTTGCATAGTTTTGTGGAGGACGATTACCTTTACGTATCGCTTACCCGTTCAATACATTGTTAGCTGCTCAGCGTTCCACATGAATGAATCCTTAAAATAATAATAATATTATCATTAGCCGGAGGATTCGAGGATTCTGGTGTTGGTATCTTATTCCAGATTTCTTGAAGTCTGGATTTTGGGTCATGAATAATTACCGTAGAGAATGATTATTTAAATCCCATCAATAATATTTGAGTAGGTTGCTATTAAGATCACATTAAATTCAGAATATTCATTGATATCTCAGTGTGTTTTCGTGTAACTTAAACGTTGATTATTAATAGCATGGCCTCCGTAGTGAAATGGTCTACGTCTACGCATGTGACGTCGAGTTAGAAGATTGCAGATTCTATTCTCATCACAGCGTAAAAACATATTTAATTTTCATTATAAGTAAATAACTTCTACCGTTCCTATGGAACATTTTTGTATAAATACGTGTGTTTAGTAGATGCGCGAAATGTTAAATATTCAAAACACGGAGTTTTTGCAAACACAGCTCATCCATCATTGAAGTAAAGTATCTAACTAAATACATATATACGTACCATTGTTACAGTGATTTATCATACTTCAAATATAGAAAAAAATATTTTTCAATGTGGTAAATCAAACAGATATTCATTACAGAATCGTCAATTTTTTTAAAGACAAATTATTCCAGAGTTACAAATAACCTGATAATATTTCAATTTCTCATACTCATTAGCAGAAGATATTGCTTGTGAAATGATGGAAGATTTGTCTAGTAGGGGATGGAACCCGCGACGTTTGGGTCGGAAGCCGACGCCTTGGACCATTCGACTACTCGACCACTAATCGGTTACAGAACTAAATGATCGATTATTAATAATCAAGACACGAATATACGCCGAGAATACTCCATAATATTGCATAAGGGCTTCGAAAAATAATATGAGAAAAATACAGTCTGGCTTCAAATAATAAGCCTTGAATAATGTATAATCAATATTGTAACAATATTAAAAACCTTCAAAATACATCCATCTTTTTTTATTCTGAAAGTTCCTTGTATAATTTAACTTAATGAATGCTTAACCATAAGATAGCAAACCCAGTGTTCTGCAGATTCTCAGTAGTATAAGTCACGTAACAAAAACATGGTTCATTTGGCGGTAAGTAAGCTTTTCCTATCCGGCATGTTACTTGCTACTTGCTACTTGCCACTTGCCGGAGTTCAAGAACATGGAATGATGGAAGAAAGAAGATAGATAGCCGGAATTGAACAAACTAACTCGTCACCGTGGGAATGACAAGAAAAACAAGACGTGGAGGGAACGACACTGTTTTTACGTTTTCTCCGATACCGGTTAACACAAATTAATGGATTCGAAACACTCGGTAAGGTTTTGGTTGAATGGAAGCCGTATAATTTCTATAGGTTAAATAAAAGTTAAACAGATAACACACCGACACAGCCTTCGTAGCATAATGGCACGAGGTACAACTTGACAGGTTCCATGACAATTCAACACATGTATTAATCGCCACACTTTTTAAAAGTGGTATAAAGTCATTAAGGGTCCAGTATAAGACCGCGTATTCACCGCCGTTAGGTATTTTAGGCGACATACTCAAAACCACGAACCACCGCGAGACCGCTGCAGGGTCGCGACTTGCTTGGGGAAAATGGGGATAATGTAGACCACACCGGATTGGAAAAAAGAGAGATTTGATCTAAATTTGTTTTGTTTATTCACTGTATAAAAATAAATTATATTGTGCAGAATAATAAATTATCATTTTTTGCCCCATCTTGATGAACGTTGGAAAGAAATGTGGGAATGAAAATAATAAATCGAAAATATGCAGTTCCCACTTTCCGTAAGTTGACAAACAATCTGACAAAAATATCGAATATCAAATGGACGTAAACTCGCTCTGTAGGTTTTCTCTCAACTGACTTGTTCCAGTGAAATTTCGTGTTATACGAAACATTGTGCGGTGGCTGACGTTTCCATATAATTTCTCTAAGGCAGAACAGAATTTAGAAAAAATCTGAGTGAATTACATTAAAAATCTAGGTACACCGAAGTATTTTTAATAAACGCATTTAGTTATAAACTTTATTTACTCCGAGATTATGTAAATTTTTTTATTAAAAACTAGCTGATGTGTACCCGGCCTTGCTCGGTTGCCATAATTGATATGACAGCGAAAGTAATTATCTCCAAATAAAGAAACATTCATTTGAATATTTTATTTCATTCCAAACGTTTATTTTTTCAAAATATATCTAAATCATAAAGTTCTTAAGTAGGTACCTACTCGTGTTTTCTATTTTGAAAATATTCTACCCCAAAAACCTTCTTATTTTAAATATGCAATCTGTGGCTAACCGGAGTGTTATATCTATGGGCTAACCAAAATAAAACACGGGGTTCAATGTTTTTTATACTAATTTTAAAACGTTATAGCAACAGTTTAACATATTGGATTTCATTCAAACTACTTTCTAAACCTTCCCGGCACTAATAAAAACAAACTGCTATTTTCAGCGAAACCGGTCAAGTAATTTTAGAGAAAATCGAGGGCAAACAAATAAACTTACAATGATTTATATATATATATATATACATATATATATAGATATATATAGATTTAGTTTAAACATTCCTGTTCCAGAGTAGGTACTAGTATAAAAAGAGATAATTTAAACCCAAATAATAAAAAAAACACGTACTTAATGTACAAACTAGATGGTTTTTATTTATACGGGTTCGAGTATTGGAATAAACTCAAGGACATATTTGACTGACATCGGCATTATCACGTTCTTGAAAAATATAACTTGCCAGGAAAAACGTGGCGGCTAATTTCTCAAACGGAGAAGATGAAAATTTACCCAGATAAAAAAGCTTGCTTTCCTGAATTTTTCATGTTTCCGGAAAATTTCAATTAACCTTTATCATGGCGGCAGAATACTTATCTCATAAAAATGGCTAGGAAATACTGAATTTTAATTTTTGCTTTTTCAATGTTTGTACGTTTTTTAATATTCAAAGACGGGCGAGTTCTGAGAAACCGCGGTTCGTGATAAAAATTGCACCAAAAAATTATAAATTTTAATTTGAAATTAAATATCTATTGCTTATGACTATGATTGTATAATGACATAATACATTTTAGTTTATATTTCATTTAATTAGAATAATAAATCAGTGTAAGTTGTTTTAACACAAATTTCTCACGTTTTTAATATTTCAATTTTATTTTTGATCTGACCGGTTTCAACCTACCACGGCTATCTTCAGACTGGTATAATTTTTCCCTAAGCCATGGTGTATATATACAAGTTTTGGGTAAGATTTTGGGTGGTGGTAAACTATGATTTTATATAAATTATATTGATCAGTATTGCTATATGCTAGTGGTGGGCAAAGCGGCTAGGTTTAGTGAGCCGGATCACTAAATCAGCTCTCTGTAAAGACAATCTACATGAAAACTGGATGAAAAAAGTATCGTGTAAGAGCGTCTTAAGGACGTCTTTAGGAGGGGTAAGGGAGCGAGGGGGAGGACATGGTGCAGGAGGACGCGAACCATCGTTCAAACGATCCGGATCACCGAACCGGTACACTACAAAGAGCTGATTTAGTGATCCGTATTAATATTTAAACTTTGTATACCTATTTGCTTTAAAAAAAACTATCAAACTTGGGTTACATTGTATTTTTTATAAAGATATAGGATAAAACCGATTCAAAAATAAAAGTGGTTTATTTATTTTCGTCATTCAAGAAAGCAAACATAATTTATTACTATGATTTTACATAAATCGCAAAAAAAAAAAATTAAAAATAGAACCGCTTCTCTGCTACCCTAATACACTTGTTAATGAAATTCCCCAACAATTTATTTTTTCTAAATTTTAACGGCTTAGCTGACTAAATTGTTTTAAATTTTTTGGCGATTTATTGTTTTAGTATTTGATTTCGCAATATAAACGTTATAGGGCCTAGCTTGAAGAGGATTGAACCCGCGACGTCTAGGTGGAAACTTGACACTCTTTACAATCTCTTCTTAGTCAATTTCCATTGCATAACAACATTACCCAATTGGGGGTGCAACTGTTCTACTGGCTCTAGACAGAAGCGTTGACGGCCTCCATGGTCGAGGGGTAATTCTCTCGACTACAAATCCGAAGGTCGCGGGTTCAAATCCCAGCGTGCGAAAGTAAATTTTATTTAATTAATTTGTGCTGTTTCACAATTAATTGATTTAAAAATAATATGTAGTATATTTGTCCACGTTCCAGAGTGGAAGATACTCTCCGTATCGCCCTGGTGAAAGACCACAAATCAGAATTGAAACGTTGCTTGAAATGGCTTTTAGCCGTGTTTGGTGACCAGATCTGAATAGACAGGTATTTCTCCACCGTCCTCTTCCCCTTCTCCTTTGCCTTCCCAATACCTTCAGCCTCACAACATTACCCAATTTGGGATGCCATAGTCTCACTGGCTCCAGACGGTTGAGGACAGTTGGGACTTTTGTGTGGTATTCATATAAAAAAATGATAAAAATAAATGAATTGGGCAACCAAATAATACAAAGCCACGACTATACAAAACGTGCTTACTTTTCCACCCATACATAATTGTGCACACAATTCGAGTGGCCTAATACAAACATCCATGGCCTGATTAAATTTTAATTAGCGGCGCCCAGGTTAGCGCACAGGTCGTTTCGGGGCAGAGTTGAGGTATCATGGAGGTTGTTTATAGCGAGAATATCCATATTGGATGGTGCTTTAATTGCTTAATTTATCTAGATATCGCTCAAGCAATGCAAAATAAGTTTTGACGAATTTTCTAATATTTGTCAACAATCAAACACTGGCAAACTGGTGTTTTATTTGTTTGTTTGTTTGTTTGTTTGTTTGTTTGTTTTTTTTTTTTTTTTTTTTAATTAATAGTCATACATAAAATAGTGTGACATTTTAAATTTAGATTTTTTAATGAAAAAATAAATATCTCTCTAAAATGCTGTTTTAGCACTTGCGGTATTTTTGACAATGAAACATAATGTGTAATCATTGAAGAAAATAATATTAACAAAACCTAAATGAAACATGAAAACGAAAAATAACGACAGAAAATAAAAAGATTTCAGTCGCATCTGGGACTCGAACCCACTACCTCTGTCTATCATATCTCAAATTCAAGATTTGTCAATATTATTCTCCATTTTTGATCCCATATTATTGGCAGTTATCTTTATAATGATTACAAAAACAGTGAAATTAGATAAATAGCAGATATGGTCTTTTAAGGGAAGGTTTTATAAACAAACTACCAAAATTCTGTTACGTAACGAACCGTTTCGTTATTCGTCCATTTTTCAGCTTGAATAATTGCCATTCGCTTGCCATCACTTTCACTGCTTAATAAGGAATTTATTACACAAATGCAAATTATATATTGTCTTTTAATTAAAATAGTGTACGGTTTCAAATAAGCGCCAAAAGACCGGTAATCTGACGAACGTTTATAAAACGGCGAAATCGGGCAGTAGACTAAATATTTGTTAAAAAATATGGTATCAAGCGTTACGAACGGATGGTTATAAAACTGGCCCTTACACAACCAAGTCATTGAATCCACGGATATTTCTGCATTTTAGAATCGAAATCGCGATTTTTGTATATATGGTTCTTTTGCATTACATGAACGATATTTGTATTACTATTACGAGATTAATGAAGCTGAAAAATAGTTTTCATTTCAACTAAGCACCTTAAATATTCTATTATTATCATTCGATCTCATCAGATCAACTTTTGTTCTGAAAAAGAAAAAGTTTTTTTGAAACAGGTGGGCAGATAAAATAAATTTAGCGCTTTTAAAACAAAGAATTTAAATAATTTAGGCATAATTAATGCTAGAACTAAAGTAATCCATTCTTTGTACGTCCCCGCCGCAGCCTCGACGCTGGCGCCGGTTAGCCTCCGACGCCGACGCTGTCGGAAATCCAATTAAAAATATCACAATACAGAATCCGCAGAGCCCGCTCACCCACCCGGCCGCTTGTTCACCCATTCAGATAAAAATACCCCCTCGTAATGATTCCCAGGCCCATGTCCTGATAAAGCTAACAACCCTTTCTGCCATTGTTTTTATGACATGTTTTTGGAAATGGCAACACACTGGTTGAAAAAATGTCATCATATTTGGTTACTCGCTTTTTTATAGGTGGTTTCCTTACGTACCAAACCTGAATCGTCATTTCCGGAAGGTCGATGAAATGCTTCCTTTGTTATCCATGGTTGCCTTCAAATCTTACCTGCAACAAAGAAAATTAAAGTTTATTAGACTAAATTAGATGCAAATGGATTTTTTTTAAAGTAATAATTATCTATAGATTGTAGCATTTTTGATTGCCTTATTATTTATAGATTCATTTTATTGTCTCTTGCATCAATTGATCACATTATTTTAGGTAATTATTTGTCTAAAAATATAATACAAACTTCAAAGATAAGTAGAGACAGACATAAAAGATGATTTCATTATTACATAGTTACCGAGTTTTTTAATATATATATATATATGTATATAAAGAAGAGTGTTTGTTTTTATACAAATCTACAGTTTTATTCCAAGCGTCATTAAATTTTGCACACTCGACCTTCAAAACTAGAAGAAGGTCACTGTTTACACGAGATTTAAAAAAACCACCCCATCCCCCTTTATCACCCCTTAAAGCAGGAGTTTTGTACTTCATGATGAAATTTTGAACACTAAACATTTAAAATAAGAGGAAAATCACTGGGCACGGGTAGATGTAACATGTTTGTTTGTTTTTTTTTATAATTCAATAAAAAGTAATAGAAATTTTATCTGAATTTTTCATATTAATTGTATAAGTATTGTTGCATTAAAGCTCCGTTCCCTACGGTGTACATTTTGGTTAACCCAATAAATTACGATTAGGAAAAAAAAAACGGAATGCCTTGTAACCATGTCCTAGAGCAGACACACTTTTTGCTTCATGCTTATTCTGATACTAAACTTTTGACATATTTAATTTCCATTATTTTGAAATTTTTCATTTCAAATACAACATAGAACGAAGTTGCACTCCCACGAGTTATCAACAAAACTCATTATGAAAATATTGATTGGTACATATTTGGTTTTACATTACACGACAAGTTTTCAAAGCAAATAAATGCAAATATAAAAACAAAAACATATCTATAAACAACAGGCAAAAAACATAAACAAAAGGCTCGAGACATACAGATACATTACGAAAATTTACGTAAAAAATACATAACAATATTTTACAAGAGTAAAAATGTATACCTATATCAGAATCTACAAAGCTTAACAGGACGGCAGAACAGAGTTGGTACTTATTGTTTTACAAAGAGCAATTAAGTATTTTGTACAGAGTGTATTTTTGATATGTGTAGTTTGTTGTGTTGTCGTGTACTATATTGGTGAACGTCGTGGCATTGAACCGTATTTAAAATAGTCTTGAAATGAAATTGTTCATATTTTATAAGTCTTCCAAGGAACGATCGCGACAACCAATGGACAAGGCGACGTAATAAAATAATTACATTAAGAAGATAAAAAAAATCAACAAGAAATAATAAACCATCAATAACTTGGTTTATTGTATTCCGGTAGAATGCATCATGAGATGAGAAAACACACTTAAGACGATGCAATGCAAGTAATGCAATGATAGCCTGGAAACATCATAGATGATTTAGTTACATACTACAAGTAGAACACGCTTTGGCCTTTCGTTTAACGGGATGTTTTTTTGGTGAGTCTTTTTAGAAGCCTAGAAAAAAAATGATCAGATCAAAAAAGAAAAATTTAAGTTTAAATCTCCTACTTACGAGCCCTTTTTCGGATATTTTCGTATAGTTCATTGCGGGCAAATTAAGCTTTTTAGAATATGATCGAAATTTTAAAAAATATTTATGCCTGAGCTATACAAAACATAATAAAACACGCATTTTGGTGATGTTTTTTTGCGTAAATCGAAACATGCGGTCGTTGCTAAACGGGAATTTCAACCTTTTAGCCACCTACATAAAGAGTACGTGAATTCGTTAGAATTATGCGAAGTGGAACCCCCTTACTTGGAGTTAGAAACTGACAGGTATAAATCGAGGGGCTTCATACAAAAGTAATAAGCAAGCTGCAACGAGAAAATACAGTCAACTTTTTTTATTTCACCTGTCTATTTTTTTTAAATCATCTCAAACTATATTGACAAATTAGTCGGCAAAAATAAAAAAATGAATAAAAAATAGGACAATGCTTTAGTGTCTTGAAACCTCTGTTGAAGACGGGTGGAAAATCTATATTTATTTTTTCAAACCACCATATTTCTAGTGTTATATATAAATATATATATTATACTTACTATATAAAATATTATAAGTAAGTTAATATAAAAAAGGCCTTGTCAATTTCTTAGTACGTATTATGCAAAAAAAGCATTTTTTTTCGAGTTCGTTGAAGTCCTTGTATTTTTAAAAAAGTTCGTTGAAATCCTTGTATTTTTAAAAACCCACAACAATGTATTAAAAATATTGTAATAACCATATCGCAATGGAACGATCCAGATTTTGATAATTTCATACAAAGTGGGTCCAAGGTCAATATTTATTCAACCAGAAAATTAGAAACATTGCGATTGAATAATCAAATGTTTACCATTTTCCCAGTTTCTATCTTAACTTAGTCCATATCCTACACGACTTCCATCCGCCCCGAACGCTAAAGTCAGGATTTAATCGGGGTTTCGTTTATTATTCACAAAAGGTTCTGAAAAATAGATTCATGTAGGGCATGGAAGCATCCAGCAGGATTCTCGGTAAACCTACGAGACGAATAGCCGCAAAAAACCGCGGATCATCTGTCAAGCCATTCCAAACGAAAGGATTGCATGATATATAATATCAGTGAAGCATGCAACGTTTGCCTCATTTACGCGAGTAAACATCTCGCTTGCATCCCATTTAATATTTCCATCGATAAAGAATAGGCAAGGATTGACGTAATACAAAATATTACCTATTTTAAGTTTTGAACACGTTTTTCGTCACCTATTTTACTGATGGTTTTTGTAAAACTTCATCTTATGTTTATAATTGAATATTTATTATTTTTAATCATTCATGCCTTTCAGCTTTTGCATAGTATAATTTAAAGATAATACAAGAAATTAAAAAAAAATATGTAAGCAATAAAGATGCCCTGTGAACATGTAAAACCACAAAGGACAGACATTTAGAAATTAAGAACATGTCATCGATCCAATGCCAAAGTCGCCAATCTGTAAAATCATGATTTCGAGATACTGAAGTTTGAGGTACTTGAACTGGTATCAAAAAAGGTTTATGCTGATTTCCATCAAGTCTATGAGTATATTAACGAATATGAGTGTTTAAAAAAAAAATATATATTTTATTTTATTTTATTTATTTTTTTTATGTAAAATAAATCAAATTTAATAAGGTTATTATTAAGTTATGCAAGCATCTTTAGTTTTTATTATTGTGACAGTTGTTTCGGCGTCTAAGGCAATTTTCAAAATGCGGTTAATGCTGTTACTATGCTCTTTGTCAAACATTAGGTTGTATGCAAATTGGGTGCGGATCTACATCAAATACGCACATTAAACAAACCACAAAAACATATCCATAGAAGTCCATAAAATTATTTTTCTTTTAGAAATTTTCTCATTTATTAATGTCATCTATTTATTTATTTACACACAAATTGGACTCACACATAAATATTATTTAATTATTAGTACAGATGCATAAGTAGCTATACAAACATGAAATTCAAATAAAAATATGACAAAGAAAAGCCAATAAAAATAAAATCAATACATACGATATGTAAACAATGGCATAGAAAAGTATTAAAATAATAATCAGAACGAAATAAGATGTTGGTATTTAATGGTAATAATTGAATAATTTTTTTTCAATTCATAAAATATTTTTTTACGATACCTTCGTAGGCGTAAGTTAGGACAAAATAATAATCGATTTAACATAATAAAAAATTAAATAAGTTTGAAGCAGAGTTAATTGATTAAATTAGACTAGTTGTTCTTCTTGCTAGTTCCACTTGCCAAAATGAATAGATACGCAACAAACCTTATTTGTAACGAACTAAATACCACGAAATATCCTTGCATGGGATATCCTTTAAGAATACGAAAACTTCAAGGTTCAAACACGGTTGGTTTATACACCGTCCCATAGATACTCCACTGCTCCATAGATACTACTATTGATGTGATATACTTGATTCACTCGATCATAACCTTGACTTCATCTTCCATTCGCTTTCTGGGTCACATATTTTTCTGGGTTCCATGACAATTCCACACACGAATGAATCGGCACACTTTCTAAAGGTGATATAAAGTAATGACTAATGAAAAAAAAACGAAAAAAAGTAGCCTGAATACGTAATCTAACCTAACCTAATTAACACTGGATTTTTATTTTTTTATTATGTTAGGTTAGATAAGGTTTTCAGAAGATATTTTTGTTGGTATTTTAACGACGTTTAAAAAGTGTTATTTCTGTCCATCCGTTCTATCAAAAACTCTATTAAAAAACAAGCCTGTGCGTGCATTATTTTTCGCTTTTAACGGTTAAATACGCGCTTACCTACGCGCCCAAATCCTCTGTTTTTGGAAAGCGAGCTTAGGTAGTACAATTTATTTCAATGCCCATTCGTAATTTTTCTAGCAGAGTAAGCATAAATTGTGTCGTAAAATTCCGCTAACCCTCCCTCCACGGATGCTGGAATGTTTACCCTGTGTTTTATCTTAATTAAATCCCAAGCACTTTGCCGACGCTACTACAGTGTGTAATAATGCCGTTTTAACACATCGTAAATTCAATTCGCGCTAAACCTTACACTTATAAGATTATTCGGAAAGTGAACCCATAAAGCCAAGCTGACCCAAATGTAAGTTATCGAGGACGCGTTTTATGTAGGTATCGGGGTTATTTGATAATATGATAAACATGGTAATATATATTAACCTTTTTACAGGATCTGAATAATCGTGATAGAAATCTGGACATACGTTTTTGATTTGAAACGGTTGTTTGTGAATGTAAAACTAAATGGAATTTGAAAACTAATCATACCGGAGGTCAAATCAGTATCAAAATGAAATAATAGAATACGTTTGATTTGCTTTAAAATGATATTTAATAATTTTTTTTATTTTTATTATTTATTAAGTTGAAACATAATTATTTCACATTCTTCACTTAACTACATGCATATTATATTACTTAACTACATTCATATTATATTACTTAACTACATACATATTATATTACTTAACTACATTCATATTATATTACTTAACTACATGCATATTATATTACTTAACTACACACATACAGATTATTCTTAACCTAATTTAATACTTATATTATAAATCATAATACTTAATATTACATTAATTTTATAATATTATTATTTAATAGCAGATTAAGACGGCTTTGTTCGAACTTCAAGAGTGTTTTCTTTTCTAATAATAATTGATAAATAGGTCTCTGGATTAATAGACAGTTTAATGACACCAAGAGGTGAAAATAGTTACACTGACTTCTAAATTCCAGGCAAAAAGCGGTGTAAATTTCACGATGCCTTCCTCGCTTAGTGATTTTTTTACCTTATCGACGAATCAGCATATGTTTTGGGTAGAATTATTTAAAAACCACTATAAAATATATTTTTTTTTGTTATTTTCGTATAAACCGCAACAGTACCATTAAAGTGGTGAATAAAATTTGGCGAATAAAATCGTAGTAAAAAAAAATTTGGTGGGTTTTGTAAACATACACCGAAACATCTCTCGGGATCTTCGAAAGGTTCAAAGGTCCCCAGCTGACAATAGGAATAACGTTAAGTGGACGTATATTGTGAAGTGTTTTTGTATTGAGTGATGGATGTTGATATTGCTCTATTTCATCGGTATTTTTCATTATTGTCGAGGTTATCCGTAGCTATGCTAGGTTTTCTTTGATTGTGTGTTTGCATTGTGTGTAAAAAAAATCCATGAAAAATGGATTTTTCAGAGAAATAATAATATGAACCCCTTTTACAGAGATATTTATAGCTCATATTTACTAGATAACTCCTATTTTTTTCTCTTGAAGTGATGAAAATTTACCCTAAATATAAGGAACTTTTTTAAAATCATAGTTTTGTTAATAAACCTACCCAAGTCTACACTATCGACGTCACCGACTGCAAAGTTAACAGCGTTAAGTTTTACATAGTTTCTTCATCCGTCTTTGAGTCAATCGCTCATCTAACTTAAATCTGAATTCTCGCTAACGATTTATTATTAATTCCATGCGATTGCATAATTAGCAACCCTTTATCTGATTTTAATTTTCTTTAATAACTGATTTCGTTAAAGTAAGTGGGAAAAAGATAAGACAAATTTATATCATAATTTTACCACATTTTAAAGGGCGCCCTATTCAAATGTCGGGCTTAAAAATAAAGCGATCCTTATTAATACTGCCCGAGAACGAGTCCAATATGAATCCCATACATGGGAAATGAAATAAGCACCTATGAAACTTTCTGTTCTGAGAAACAGTTCATACAAAAACTTACTCGTGGCGCTTCATCGGCAAACCGTGGAAGCGTACAAACCTTAGGAATCTATTAGCTACCCCGGTGTGCAGCGACTACGGGATTAATTAATATCACATTTGTTACGATGAAATTCTTTTAGATACAGGAAAAAATAAATAATTATTATGGAATAGAGCAACATTCGATTTATTGACGAAGGATTTTTTTTCTCCTTTTTTAATCTCCGATTGAACTCCCAATGAGATAGACAATGAGCCGCCACTGCTAATGTGATTAATTGCTAGAGCATTGGCAATTCATCGTAAACATTGCAGGATAGTAGGTAAAATTGTTGAATAGTTTTTGTAATGGCCATGTGCAATGGTAATACGAAGTGGTATGCAAAGGTCGTAGTCCTATCGTTTTCAAGAGAAAATTCCTTTAGAAAACAGCCTTCAACAGGTCTTTAGTACACACGCATTCGAAGTTTGAACTCGTCTCACACCGCGTTTAAACTTAACTGTTTAGGTTTAGATTGAGATGATCCATTAAAGTTGTGAAATCTGTCAGGACTAAGTACATCACTCATCGACTGCGGTGGATAAATTAAGTAATGCGTGGATCAAACGTTGTTGCCGCCCGGTGAAGTTGTTCAGTGAGGTCTCAAGAGGAAACCGATTCGGAAGTTTGGCAACAAGCAGGCAGCAAACTTCCGCCGGGATACGGAAGTTGTAAACTATACGTAAAATGGCCGAGTACGTCTTCGGTAGTTGAACCAAAACTTATTTCGGCTCACTCCCCTCGTGGCCGGGTTGCCATAAGTACACACGCGATAAACTTTACAAAGAAACAATCTGCACAAGTATTTTTAATCGTTTGTTTTGCTTTGGCTAAAACAGCAAAATAATTATAACTTTCGAAATGATTTAATGTACTTTATAATTTGTTCAATTCGAAATGAGTTTTTGCTTTTCGTCAAAAGAAAACATATTCTATCCAACCAGAGCAATGCGTTGTTGGGAAATAATGCATGACGCACTATATATAAACGACGTAATTTAGCTTTGTGTACTTCAATTTTTGAACAAATAAAGATAAATTCATATTATTATTAGCTGAAGTACCTGGCGTTGCCCGGGGTTATGAGTAAAGTAGTGGTTTGGAGTAAATTCAGTAGACAAAGAGAGGTCGTAATGTGTTACCTCTACCACTACCACTACACCTACCACTACCCCTACCCAAACCCCTACCCCTCTGCCCCTAGCCCTACCCCTACCACCACCCCTACCCCTGCCCCTACCCCCACCCCTACCCCTACCCCCACCCCTACCCCTACCCCCACCCCTACCCTTACTTCTACCCCTACCCCCACCCCTACCCTTACTTCTACCCCTACCCCCACTCCTAACCCTACCCCTACCCTCACTTCTACCCCTACCCCCACCCCCTAACCCCACCCCCAACCCTACCCATACCCCCCACCCACTAACCCTACCCCACCCCTACACCTACCTACCCCTAACCCTACCCCTACCCCTACCCCTACTCCTACCCCCTATCCCTACCCCTACCCCTACCCCTTCGCCAACGTCTACCCCTACGCCTACGCCTACGCTTACGCCTACGCCTACGCCTACCCTACCCCTACCCGAGGATGGGAGTAGTTTTTCGAAATCTCCTGTAGACAGTCATCAAGGTATTATCATCGGTACAAAACTGTAGATTAGTATAAAATAACAAACAAACAGACACTACACTTTATATATACTTTACTTTAAATAACGTTTTTTTCTGAAAGATTTTTTTCACCGGTGCCTTTCTGGTATTTTCTACTCTGAAAGAATGTATATACAATAATTTATTTTAGTACCGCTCCAGACGGTTGGGAACAGTCTTAACTGTTCCCAACCGTCTGGAGCCGGTGAGATTATTGCATCCCCAACTGGGGTATGTTGTGAGGTTGTAAATTGTGAGGAGGGGAAGGAAAAGGGAAAGAGGAAGGTGGGGAAGTACCCGGCTATTCAGATCTGGTCACCAAATACGGCTAAAGCTATTTCAAGCAACTTTCCGATTCGTCTTTCACCATAGCTATACTGAACGCATCTATCCCTCTGGAACGTGCCGAAAATATACTACATATTATTTTTAATTAATAAATAACACAAATTATACTACTAAAATTTATTGCGTATGTCGGGATTTGAACCCGCGACCTCCGGATTCGTAACCGGGGATCGTAACCACTCAACCACGGAGGCCGTCAAAATACACATATTTTATTAATAATAATCTAAAATAACATAATTACTTTGTTTAAATCACGAGTGGACAAATTCATTATTTAAATTAGACAGCAGCTTTCCGCTTACATTAGGCAAAATACACACGGCAATATGAAACGACGCTTTAATAATAAAATCCAAACAACTTGCAAATAATTTATTAAACGTTTGAAAATTTCATCCAACACTCTAGACAAACTTCCAGCGTGACTAATGTCCTCCCAGCAGGTTGATTATGAGCATAGAGAGTGCTGGACGAATTAAAACTTACTCGTAGATTCTCATTAACAAAATCAAAACTTTCAACTCGAAAGATCCACATAGCCCGGCTATGATAACTGCTCCCCCAGACGGGGAAGTGAACAACCCCGGGCAACCTGCAACTACCCTCAGCAACCTGCAACTACAGTCAGTCAAAGAGTAGAAAAAAAATACAGGGCGCTGCGATCATTTAAATGATTTTAAATTGCAATACCATCGTCGTTCAAGTGAAAAATAATAAAGTAACTTTAAAAAAAACTATGGTCCAAGTGAATATTTTTCACATCAACATCAAACTGTGTACAGAAATTAGTGACACTTCCTAAAAGGAGATGATTCTACTACACATTATAAGGAAATTTACGATTCGACCCTGTTAAAATGATCGGTAGTATTACTGTATACAAAAATTAAGAAAAAAATAATGGCATTTTTATTTTATTTTTATGTTTACGAATAAATTTTCTATAACGATTTAAAATGTGCATTTTCTGAGACGCCGCCAAAACGACATGTTCGTTTTTGTTCTTGAATATGGCTTTGCTGACGTCACGTCGACCAACGTCGGTGACAGCCGTCTTACCAGCCAGTAGCCGTTATGCACATCATAATGACGTTGCAGTCAGTTCGAACGGTTTCAGATCGTTTTTAAAATCAATAATTTTTAATGAAAATACTACACATTTTTAGTGCGATTATCAGAATCGAAATTATTAACTTTAAAGCTTCCGTATATTTTAACGGTGTCTGTAGTTTGCGAAAACACTCAAGTCTCTTTGTATTTTTGATGTTCAAATAAAAAAAAAATATGAGGAAGAAACGTGCACTTTTAACAACAATAAAAAACTTTAAAGTTATCGTTCTTACTGTAAATATCAAATACATACTCAATTTTGGGAGTGGAGCATAACCTCACATTTGAATGTACTAAAATTTGTTCTAAAATCAGTGTTACTCGGTATAATAATGGAAAAAAAAAAGTTTAATTTCATAAAATTTCTTGACTTTCTTGACATACTGTACCCGGAACTACCTGCAACTCCGACATCCCGTGATTTGCAATAACACCACGTCCACCGGGGAAACATGAGTAGGGAGGATAGCGAAGGTGGGCGAGGATATGTGCACACGGATGAAATGTAAACATAAAGCAGACAACACGCGGACGAATCTACGCTTGCAGTTGGGGATTGCTACGCATTAGGAGTGAATTATTAATGCGACAAATTCAAGAGCACCAGCGATTTTATTTGATAGGGTCAATGGGCACAATGGGAATAAGTATTATTTATTTTTTATGAATTGTTTTTGTATTTAATTCGTAACTAGATACACGTTTTATTGTTTGTTCCATATTTTGCATCTCAATGTTAAATAACAATAATTTGAATGCACTTATAATACTAGTTATAAATATCTTGATTATAAATATACTGTTATACTTACATAATGTTACCTACTATTCCATGTAAAGGCCCGATAGGGCTATAAATAAATAGTTCACAATGGAAATGAAATTAACAAAAGAGTAAAGTTTCATTAATTCGTTTTTAATAAACTCTCTGGGGCCACTGTGACTATGACATCCCTAAACCATAGGATCTTAGCATTTTTTATTTTTTTTTAACCTTCGAAAAAAGTATGAAAATTATGGTTGTTTTTATGATGACGAATACATCCTAACATCCGCAAAACATATATAAAAAAACCACAAACATCTACAAATATCCATAAAAATTAATAACACACCCATAAATTATTATTATCAAAAATATTATCCAATTAGACATGATTTTAATATCATTTATTAATATCGAATATCTACAAATCTCCGCAAGTATTCACAAATATTTAAATATCGCTTTATGAGTTAGAGGGTTCCCCATCCCTGGTGGAGAATGTCCACTTTTAATAAAAGTTTTATGATTAATTAATTATAATTTAATTTACACATTTTTTATTATTTATTTAATGTAAATCTAATTATTAAGTTCTGCAAGTATTTTAGCTTTTATTATTGTGACAGCTGTTTCGGCGTTCAATTATTATTTCGGGGTTTTATTATTGTGAAAGCAGTTTCGGAGTTTGAAAATGGCCTTGTACACTGAAACAGCTGTCACAATAATAAAAACGAAAATACTTGCAGAACTCAATCATAACATTATTAAATTTGATTTACATAAAATATCTAAAAAAAAATGTATTTTTTTACTTTCTTCATAATAATATTATAAATAAAAGTTTTTTTTTTTTTAATTTTCACTACCAGACTAAACAGTAAACACATACCCGTGTTGTTGAGGTCGGGTTTTTGTACAGTAAAAAAGGAAAGAGTGTTTGGTGACCAGATCTGAATAGCCAGAAACTTTCCCACCCTCCTCTTTCCCATCTCCTTTCCCTCATCAATACCTCCAGCCTCACGAAATACCTCAATTGGGGATGCTATAGTCTCACTGGCTGCACAAGTTTGGGAGCAGCTGGGACTCTTGTGTGGTACACACATAATTATATATTTTTTAAATGCGATAAATATAACCGGGTTATAATTAATTACGCAATAATTCGAAGCCATTATGGGAATCTGTTATTGATATCAATTATTACCTAATTTAACCTAACCTAATTAATATTTTATGTGTTTTATTTAAAATTTGACGTGGCCTCCTTGGTCGAGGGGTAAGGCTCTCGATTACAAATCCAGGTTCAAATCCCGGCGTGTGCAAGTAAATTGTATTTATTTAATTTATGCTGTTTCAAAATTAATTCATTTAAAAATAATATGTAGTATATTTGCGCACGTTCCAGATTGGTAGATACTCACAGTATCGCCCTGGTGAAAGACCACCATTCGGAATTGAAACGTTGCTTGAAATGGCTTTTAGCCGTGTTTCGTGACCAGATATGAATATCCAGGTATTTCCCCACCTTCCTCTTCCCCTTCTCCACCCCTCCACAATGCCATCAGCCTCACAACATTCCCCAATTGGAGATGCCATAGTCTCACTGGTTCCAGACGGTTGGGAGCAGATGGGACTCTTGTGAGGTATTCATATAAGAAAATAAGAACAATTAGGTCAGGTTAGATTAAGTTTTCGGGCAAAATATTTTGTTTCGTACTTTAAGGACTTTATATCATTTTTAAAGATTGTGCCGATATTCATACGTGTCTTGAATTATACGGTCACCGTTTGTGTACAAAATATGAGTACACTTCTAGTCGCATCAACTAAGTGATTGATTGCATATTGAGAGTAGCCGCCGAGACCCGTGCTTAGTAACGTACCTTATCCCAAACTTATAATTGGCTGCGCAAGATGGTGCATTTACGTCAAACCCGTGATTGATTGCACGGATATCTAAGTTTGTTTTCGGAAAGGGAAGGATTATTAGCCAGGAGCGGAGATTTCGTTACATTTTATTTATTTATTATCTAATACCGGTTATTAGTTATTCGGAAAAATTCGTCCTTTGACTTATGTGCAAAAACGGGCGGTTCGTTTGATAGTTTCACCTATCTTAACAAACGGATTGCAAACTTTGGAGCAAAGACGTTAGGTGGAAATGCTGTCCTTTTTCTACCGGTATTTTAGATGTTCTAAGGAATTAGCGTCATTGATTCCTTCGGCACCGGTGCTTAGTCTTAACACGCCAAACGCGTGCCCAACATTTGCAAACGGTTAACATTTGTCATATAAGAACGGGTCGCTTCTACGACTCGTTCTTGTGTTCAACAGCTCGGATGTGGAATGATCTGCCGGCCTCTGTGTTTCCTCCATCTGACAAGATGTTCACTTCACTTCCTTCCTCTAAAAGACCCTCCACACAGCATCCCCAAAGATGATATAGGCTTTAAGGGAAATTACTTCTTTCAGGGCCTCCTGTGTGGAGTTACTGTAAAAAAAACGCGGGTCAATCCTATATTATCTAAGTCCTCCATCATTGCACAAGCGACATTTTCCCCTTATAATATGGTAGGAGAAGGTTTTCAATCATTTGTCAGGTTATTTGTAGTGTAGAAATGATTGTCTCTCATTTAAAAAATATATATAGTAGTTGAATTCATATACCTGCGCTCTTCACCCGAGAGTTTTCTTGAATACGTTTTTATTTGGATTCATATACCTGCGCTCTTCACCCGAGAGTTTTCTTGAATACGTTTTTATTTGGATTCATATACCTGCGCTCTTCACCCGGGAGTTTTCTTGAATACGTTTTTATTTGGATTGATATACCTGTGCTCTTCACCCGAGAGTTTTCTTGAATACGTTTTTATTTGGATTCATATACCTGCGCTCTTCACCCGGGAGTTTTCTTGAATACGTTTTTATTTGGATTGATATACCTGCGCTCTTCACCCGAGAGTTTTCTTGAATACGTTTTTATTTGGATTCATATACCTGCGCTCTTCACCCGAGAGTTTTCTTGAATACGTTTTTATTTGGATTCATATACCTGCGCTCTTCACCCGAGAGTTTTCTTGAATACGTTTTTATTTGGATTCATATACCTGCGCTCTTCACCCAAGAGTTTTCTTGAATACGTTTTTATTTGGATTCATATACCTGCGCTCTTCACCCGGGAGTTTTCTTGAATACGTTTTTATTTGAGCAGAGACTCCCGAATACTATATGGAAAGAACATAATTAACTTTTAAGAATGTTTAAAATTCAGAGTTTCCACCTAATGACGGACCATCATTCAGAATAGAAACGTTGCGCGTTGTTTGAAATAATGACATTTATTAGCTGCATTTTGTGATTATATCTGAATATCTTGGTGTTTCCCGGTCTTCCTCTTACCAAGTTATATGTTTGATTTATTAAAAACTAATTCTCCTGATTTATTAAAAAAAAATCTCCCACCCTCTACAGCTTCACAACAAACCCCATATCTGGAATTCCATAGTCCCACTGGCTTCGGACAGCTGGGAGCAGTTGACTATTGTACGGTATTAAATAATAAAAATAAAAATAATAATAAACAACACACTTCCGTATAGCACAATGGCAAAGTGAGACTTTAAAAGGGTTAACAGAAATTGAAATAGTTCAGAAGAAAATTTAAAAAGAAAAAGCGAAAATTTATATGCAAGTTTTTATTGCTTCAGACTAACAGACAAATTTCTAGTTAATAGTTGAGACCGGCTTTCGATTCGCGAACCTGATAGGGAAACCAATTCCTAGGAACATAGGTCACGAGGTTCGCTAATGACGCGCGTCTAATGAGAAAAGAACCATGTAAGGAAATATCATGCTTAGGTGGAAATACCTACGCGAACCAATTAGTCAATCCTAACTTCGGGAATGTATAATTTGAATGGTTCTCATTTTCAACACATTGTATTTCTGGGTACGGCGTTAAGTTATGGAAGGCAGATCAATCATTACCTGAAAGGATTTCAAGTGATTATTCCCTATGAATTGTTTTAGTGTTTAATTCGTGAACTCCATTTAATAATAGAATCATATAAATAACGTGGCACAACCACAGTTTGAAAATGGCCTTGTACACTGAAACAGCTGTCACAAAAATAAAAACTAAAAAAACTTGCAGAACTTATTAATAACATTATTAAATTTGATATACATTAAATAAATAATAAAAAATATTAATCATATAACTTTAAAAGTGCACATTCTCAACTGGGGATGGGGAACCCTCTAACTCATAAAGCGATATTTAAAAAATTAATGAGTATTGAAGGAGATTTGCAGATATTCGATATCAATAAGTAATATTAAAATCATGTCCAATAAGACTCCAGTGAAAAATATAATGACTTTAAAAATATCTAGTCCCAGATACGATTGAAATCTTTTTATATTCTGTTGTTTTTTCCGGTTTCATGTTTCATTTAGGTTATGTTAATATTATTTTCTTCAATGATTAAATATTACAATGAGGTTTTTAAATATAAATAAAAATAATTAATAATTAAAAATTGAACATAAAATTATTTATCAGATAGTATTGACATTATTTGATTTTTAAAACTTCCAGGTTTATCAATACCAAATATATCGACCAGTTCGTAGTGTTTATGGCAATGAATTATAGGACTTGGTGAATAAATACAGTAATTAATATTGAAGGAATTGTTACAACAAGGTTTAGAAAAATGTATGTATGTTTTTATCAAAAAAATGTTGAAATATGCGAAAAAACAGGTAGTACTTACTAGTTCCTTAACTAAAAATAGTAAATTCATAGAAAACTTCTAGGTAACTGGCTGATTTACGAAGATCCAATTTCGTGAAATATACTCCGAGCGAGTAATGGGTTTATAATAACAATAATAATAATAATAATTGGATGATTTGTATAGCGCCGTTTTTGTGAAAAATCACCTCAAGGGCGCATGTTATTAAGTAGAAAATGCAATATAATACAGAATACTTTACATACACAAAAATATTTGTATTTATTAATTTTTTTATGACGCCACAAAGTGAATATTAATCTTTTGATGAAATTATAATTATTTTACGGATTAACAATACAACATCAAACGAATGGAAAAAAAATATAGTGAAAGGAGAGCACACGTACATGAATAGAACAATGATCAATATGTACGGAAAAAATATACACAAGGAAGATAATGTCAAGTCAAAGCCTGGACAAGGTATCGCTAAAGTCTAATAATTGAGTCTTATTGATAGAAAATATCACATTTGTTTGCATAACGACTGACAAAAATCATTCAGACTTACACCAATAAATTCAATGCTTTGACGTGAGTTGACAAGTCTTGAGATTCTGGATAAAGGAGAATGGTATCCAAAATTAGTACCGTTGATCGAGAAACAGCAATTCATTATTTCGGAGTCTACTGGATGAGTTGTAACAAAAAAGGCGAGTCTATAATTCAGCTGATAATTTTGAATATGCAAATATGATAAATACTCGTAAGTATTAAGTTAGATATTAGATTTTTTTAAATCCTGAAAGCAACTTGGAAAATTCAAGGAGGCTTTATCGAACCACTCACCGTCCAATTTGCTCAGCCAGCGGCACCTAGATGGCGAGCTACGATCAAATTGCACTTCGGCCCTGCCGCCGTGAGCCCCGCTGCAACTTCTCTTTCCTTCACACGCGTACTTCGCCGGAGAGAGGGAGAGGCAAGAACGGAGCTATCAGCAGTACGACTTGTTTGGTTTATTACTGCACCCGCCCCAACCCCAGTCAGTAGACAGCTTCCCAGGGCGCCGGTTTTACCCCGTATTAGTGGTGAATAAATTATGCAATCGAGCGAAGTGAATTATACCGAGATTACATTTTCAGGAGAGGAAAACAACGAAGGACGAGGCCATTTCCCGGCGAGATAAACGGGGGGATGATATTTTTCTAGGAGGAACTCTCGGCGTATTGTGTAAGGGTAGTAATAGTTCTCGGAAGTAGCCGTTTGTCATAACTGTCAGTAATAAATGTCCATCACGGGTTAATTGGAAAACAAAATGTGTGCTCCAGTCAGAAACCGTACATATATATATGTATAATTTCCGGAGTCAAAATTTCTAGGAGCCAGTGCGACTATAGCATCCTTGATAGGCGTATTGATCTGGATATTCAGATTTGGCCACAAAGCATAGCTACAGCCATTTCAAGCAACATCCTTTCAGAGGGGCGACACAGAGAGTAATTATATATCATAAGCAAATACGTATGCAATGTAATAAGGCTCTTATTCTTTTATAGAATTACATCTTACTATAAGCGTCTGATGCTGCATCGAACGTTTTCTAAACTGGAGGGTCTCACTTACAATAATTATGTATGAGAATGGGCCACACGACTTAAAACTTTATTTTTAGATAAAGTAATTTTCTCCATAATTTTTATTTTACCAGACTTATATAGGTTCATAGCAAACGTAATTATTAACTTCAATAAATATATAGAGCAAACACATATAGAATATAGTATAGGTGATAATACGTAAGTATTTACAATCAGGTAGAGAAGTAAATTCTTAACAAGGATTAAAAACTGGAGAGTTGAAAGCCTTGTTCACGTTAAACATATATAACAATTCCGCTTCAGTAGTAATAGGCAGCCCGCTCACTGGGTAGAGAAGATTGTATCCACATTTATGCACCTCTAACCATAGTTGACACAGGAAGAGGGAGAAATGTTACCTGGCACTGTACACAAAATTTTTACTACACGATATATACATAAATATATAACTATAAATACATTAAAAAAACAACAGAAAAATAATATAAATGAAAGGTAGTATTGAAATATTTACAATACAAAAAATTACGTAAAAACACATAACAAAGTTTTACGAGAGAGAAAAGTATAACCGCAACAAAATCTAGATAGTTTAGCAGGACAGCTATCAGAACAGAGTTGGTACTTAGAACAAATCGTTTTCCAAATAGCATTTCAAGATTTTTTAAATGCGTAAACATGTAATAATTTATTGTTAAACCCTGCGGGGTATATTATACAATTTTAAATATTATTAAATAAAACAAACACTTTGTTATAAAACCACGATTACATTTTATTTGTCGTCAACCGGTTTCGCTTAAGTCAAGTTTCATCATGGCAAATACAGCCCGATTTTAAACACGTTTCCTGTGAATTTTCCCCAGCTTCTCAATTATTATTGTAACTTCCATCTCATATGTCATCATGGATACCGTTGTTATGTTTTTGCCTCAGTCATCCGTTTAATTATTATTATGTAATCAAATAGTTTATTCTCCATTAATAGCTGTTTCTTGAATAAATATTGTAGGATTGTCTCCCTTTAATGAGTTCATTATGTTCCTATTGCACTGTTGTATTTACTATCTATTATTATTACTATATGTTAATGTTGTCTCCTTATACATAATACTTTTCTATTGTTGTGCCCCTCTAATGTTTTAGTCTTGTCTCCCTTTAATGAGTTCATTATGTTCCCATTGCACTGTTGTATTTACTATCTATTATTATTACTATATGTTAATGTTGTCTCCTTATACATAATACTTTTCTATTGTTGTGCCCCTCTAATGTTTTAGTCTTGTCTCCCTTTAATGAGTTCATTATGTTCCCTTTGCACTGTTGTATTTACTATCTATTATTATTACTATATGTTAATGTTGTCTCCTTATACATAATACTTTTCTATTGTTGTGTCCCTCTAATGTTTTAGTCTCCTTTGTCTTTTTTTTGTATTATATTTTACCCTATTGTATTCTGTATCTATATATAACCGATAACTCTGTGTTATTATTTAGGTGTTAAATTTGCTTTGACAAAGCCAAGCAAAACCGGTTGGCGAAAAATAAAACGTGTTAGTGGTTTTTAAAAAAGTGTTTTTATTTAATATGATGTCAAACCACAAAGTGATTGCTTCTGGTGAAAATATAATATATGAAGTGGGAATATGTAATGTGGTAGCAATTCGTTCTGGGATGTCATAAGGAGTAAGAACTTGGAAGTCTTCTTTGACTAAGTTTAATCAAATAATATTAAAGTTGTTAAAAAAATGTAAAGTAAACGTCTGTGAGTTTTTTGGAAGTAGATACGACTTATTTAAAATTCAGTAAAATTAACTTATTTTCCACGAAAAACAAGAAAAAATATAGCCCGGGCTTAGCATTTTAATTTACCTAGAATCCTTAAGCCCCATCATAATAATTAAGCGAGAATTTCGTTTTAGACATACGTAGGAATAGCAGAAGAAGGGAGAAATGAAAACCCACCCCCAAAAGTAGGCGCCGCTCTCCTAGTTCACGTACACCGAGTGGAAGGTTCGTGAAACTAAAACATTCTGAAATCGTGAAAGACAAGGTTAAAAGCATTTAGAATTCTCTTTGGATAACAACGAATTTTAGACGAAGTTCTTAGATTGATGAAACTGAAGCCTGCGATATGGCTTCGAGTGTAATTCCGAATTCCTTTGAAGACACTGTGCACCGTAGTGACAGTAGTTATCGAAACTGTACAAAAGATACGACTGATTATAAGAAGTTAGAATTCTGTGCCATTTCGGTTTACGAGTACCGGTTTGCGAATTACAAAAATGTTTTGAGCGTTCGTTACCGCAGGGATTGGTTTGTTATCAACAAAATCTGTCATTTCTACAAACCTACAGATTCTTAATAACAAACATATTAATAATAATAGAATTGAATATACGATAATGGTGGTTGAGTTTTTTTTTTTCATAATTTAGAATAAATAAAATTTAATAACGTAATTATTAAGTTCTGCAAAGCATTATTCTGCAAAAAAACATTATTACATTTCATTTATTTTAAATAATAAAAACATTAAACGGAATTCTACGAATTCAGCACGATAAAAGTTAAATATAAATGGATGAGGTTGTTACGTTATAAAAACATGGAAATCAGTAAATTTATTTCAACGGTTTTCATATCAAAGTAAAAAGTTTGTTAATGTGTTTGTTAAAGGTCGTACGAAAGATCAGTAGGTTAGAGTACATAACACATTCCTCCAGGCCGAAAAAATACTTCGCTTCGATGGATTTTTTATTCTACAATTCTCTGATGCTCAAAAACAAATAAAAAATTATCCGAAGAGAAACGTATTGCGAGTTGAAGTTCGGCATCCTTGGTTAGTATATTCCGTACAGAGGAACTTTTAAATGACTCGAATACAAAGCTCATTCTAAAAGCTTCTTTTCGCATTATCCGTTCTAGTGTTTAGTATAACGGTCTGCCTAATGCTGGAGGTGGAAGGCTCTAGCGGATTGGCGGAAGCACCCGGGCGGAGAGCCCCGGATCCGAGGAATGTCCTTTTTAATCCCGCATCAGCCTCGAAGCTCCAAGGGGATATAACTGGAACAAGTAGTGGGCTAAGTGCTCGCTACTTCTACTGCCCTGGTACTGAAATTACTTCCATTGCGATATTTAAAGGATATTTATTGTGCTCAAGTTTAATTTGTAGATCCATTTTAATTTATATATTTTTAAACTTTAAATTTAAAAGATAATTCTTGGATATATTATCATCGTGAATAGTAATCATGAAATTCCTATGAGGTTGTTTGTTACTGAATTTCGTTTAATGGCTTTCTAAATGTAGGTACTTCGTAATACAAAATGGAACGCAATAGATACAACATTGATTTTCGAGATCCAATTAAATAACTAATTGTTGTATATTTTGTTCATTTGTTTAAGCTACGTTCCTACTTCATCTTCCTTTCTAATTCATCACTGATCTATCTATTAAATAGATCAGTGAAAACAGGCAATAGAATTTCCGATAGAATAGAAGACATAGAAGCCATAGAAGCTAGTACAGTAATGTATGTAAAAAAAAAATAAATTATTTCGAATATTTGCTGCGTCAGTTCGAGCTCTGCAAATATAAATGGATTGAAATGGAAGGAGTGTGAACGCGCTACAATTCTTGTCTGTTATAGAAAGGTTCGTTATAAAATATAGTTTATAGAATAGATAAGGTGGAAACTCAGCATTATCGCTGCAAAAACTCACCCCGCCATGAAATTTGAACAGCTTTCTCAGTTTGAATTTCCATTAAAAGTTATGGATATCTGAGATATTGAATTAAATGTGATGAAATAAGTCAATGTGCCCATTTTACTGTTTTTCATATTATTCACGAAAAAATCCTGTTACTTTTTCAGACAGAGTCCGTTCGTAGAGTTTCGGGAAAAGCCGGTCAGACATACTAGTTAATGCTAATAATAAAACCGTAATGTTATAATTACGTTCATAAAAGTTGTATGTTGTTGATGATGACGATTGGAGTAAAAATGTAATGGATCATAGGCACTGTAGCTTTTTTATGTCATTTTCTCGTGCACAGTTAAACACATTTGTCCGCACCAAACTTCAGTCAACTGACTACCCATTCGAGTATTTCCTTCCCCAGCAATCATTGGTCTCCGAAAGAGCATGAAGCAATAAAGGTGCACATTTCACGCCATATTTCTCTGAGAGATGAGAAAGAAAAACAATATTCGTGCGTTTCCTAAACGTTGGATATTAAAAAGGGCAGCGGAGGGGGGCGGCAACGACCGCCTTATGGTCATAAAATATCCACAAAAGAAAAGTGCAAGCAAGCCAAGCGAGAGGAGATACGTAATGCCGCCGGAGGATAGTATCATTGAGAGACGCACTTTGAGGGGGTGACGGAACAGGGAGATGCGTTATGAAAGAAATTGCAACACTCCGTAGTGTCTGCCAAAGTCAAAAGAGGGTTCACCAGCATCTACAGTGTTACAAAAAACACTGCATTCATGTATAAATTAAGGATTCTTTTGACTTTTAATAACATCATAATACCCTAAACTTGACATACATATGCAGTCTACTATCTGCTCATCAATAAAACAAAGAATAACATATTTCTTTAACATTATTAGGCAATAGTTGATTGAAATAGGATTAATTTAAGTTGTGTTGGGTACATTAATTTTAACGGGCAACAGCAGTTTTGCTTTCTTCACACTTCTGACAATCTCTGACTAGAAAGTGAAAAACAGTCAGCACAAAAATTAAGACACGTAGGCATCTACTTAGTAGAATTATCAAAAATAAAATAACATTATAAAAAAAATCACATGGAACTTGCTTGCCAAGATAAGTGTTACATTATAATTGATAGGTGAATTAAAAATAACAACAACGTATGGGAAATTGTTGGTGATACAAAAAATTGTAGGGTAGTATACTCTAAGACTACTAAGGGATTTCTACGAGCAACAGAAGTTTCTAACCACATAGTTGCCAAAACAAAACCGACGCGCTGTCATCTTAGCTGTGTCTATTGTGTGCTGTGCGTTCACTCCATATTGCTTCTTCCTACATCCACTCTTTCACTCTAGCCGCCCTTTATAGTACACCCAACACTCCTATCCCCACCCCACTCTCACAGAATGCTAGTGCAATAATAGCAGCGTCCACATAAAGGGGGACAAATAATGTTCCGATGGTTCAAGAAGGCTCCACTGCCCTTGGGGATGAAAACATTGAACGAAATCGGTCAGAATAGTCAGACTAAGGCAGCATTTAGAAACCTTACTTGGTTTTGGCATCTCAGGTGACTACTTTATTTCTTTTCCAACCAAACATTTTCTGCGCAATTTTTAAGCGTAGGCAAAATAAACCTCTATAATATCTACTTCATAGTAATTGTTTAAAAATATTTTTCGTTTTGGACAATTCCTTGGATGCAATATTTTGCGAGTGAAAGATGATGTTTAATGTCAATGGATAGGCAATCTTCTTTAAAAAATCTCGGTATTTAAACATCGGAAACCTTCACTGGGAATGTTTTCAAAAACAAGCGATCATTTTACTTATTGTTTGGCGTAGGCAAAAGAAACCCTGTCACATCTACTTCGATTGAACGTGTAATATTATTTGTAAGAATATGTCTCGAAGGCATCCTGAAAAAGAATTGCGTTTTTTATTCAATGCGGTTGTCATTATTTCTTCATTTGTAAAATTGAGTACAAAATCATTGACAGAAAGCACAAATAAACAGCGCCGAGTTCTCGGAAAAACATGGCAACAATCGAAAGAAAGCATATTGAATTTATTTCTCTTCGTAAGGTTTGAGAGAGGTTTGTGAATAGGCAACTCTGAGGCGATGCAAGTTTTTCCATCAAACGACTTCATGGTCCGTAGCACGATTTCAATTATCGGTTTGTTCCTTGATATAAAAACAAAGTACGGAAAAAATGGTCGCCCTCGAAAGGGAGTATTTTTTTTATGATCCCATGTGTCTTGAAGTTCGGTCCGTGTATGTTGTTTGAAACTTTCGAATTGAAAAAAATTTCGGTGAAATGTTTAGAATTCAAAGATTATTTGATTTAGATGAAATGTGTTGGAGCTCTTATTTGTTCCTTCAAAGTTTCTTTTAGAAAGGAGAACTTAAACGAATTCTGAGAAACAAAAGTATAAAGTTATCCCATTCTTTATCCCTTTTCGCTAAATCAAGTTGTACTAGTTCGACATGGACCGAAAGTTTTTTAATGCTTATGTGGCAAAAACGTGTTCACATTTTTCCAAGTCCCAGAGTGTTTTAATGCAAGATAATTCCTAACCAAGCGTTAAGGTCGGGTATTGTGATTTTCATTTTACATTACGACAAAGACTTACCTTCTAAAATCAACTTGCTGTATTAAACTTCAAATATCGATAAATTAAATAATTCTAATACTGGGCTATACATTTGGATTGTTTTGTGCAGTTTAGTAATAACAATATTTCAATAAAACATTTACTCAATTTTTAATTATTAATTATTTTTATTGAGATTTAAAAACCTCATTTTAATATTTAATCATTGTAGAAAATAATATTAACATAACCTAAACGAAACGTGAAAACGGAAAAAAAAACGACAGAAAATAAAAAGATTTCAGTCGCATCTGGGACTCAAACCCAGGACCTCTGCCTATCCCGGGCAACCGCTTAACCAACTTAGCTAATGAGACCAGTTCAATTTATGTCATCTTCATCGATATGATATCTTAAATTTAAGACTTGCAATATTATTCTCCATTTTTTTTATTCACATAAGCATTAATATTTACATTAATTGTTGGTTAAGCGGTTGCCCCGGATAGGCAGAGGTCCTGGGTTCGAGTCCCAGATGCGACTGAAATCTTTTTATTTTCTGTCGTTTTTTCCGCTTTCGTGTTTCATTTAGGTTATGTTAATATTGTTTTCTACAACGATTAAAAACATTTACTGATGCTGTATGTTACATTTTTTTAAGTATTTGATAAACTGTTTGAAATACAAATAAATGCGACACTTTTTCTTCATTTTATCTATCATTACTGAGAGTATGGATGTATCTTAGCATAATTACGTACAAGTGAACTATCTCAAATAGGACGATAATGTATTATGAATGTTTAAATAAAAGACACTTTTTTAACTTTATTCCACTCTTCATTGCAATGGAATTCCACCATGTATTAACAGTTGCATAAATAGAAGTATTACGAATGCTGAATTTTTAAAACGAATAATTAAGCAATCATCAATCATTTAAATAAAAAAATGTTTTTGTTTTAAGCCACTTTATTTTTATACATATTTATGCATTCGACCGGTTTCGGTTGGACTCAACCTTCTTCAGGAATGTACACATATAAACTAAAATTAAAATACAGAGATATCATAATGGAGACAGAGATAGTGAGGAAAAGAGACAGCACGATAGGGTAGAACAGGACAGAACATCACAGTGGGGGGGTGGGTAGTGCGGTAGATGGTGTGGTAGGGGGAGGGGAGGGGAAGAACGGGAACATCCTTAAAATCGGACTTTGGGTTAAATCTAATTGTTTATTTAAAATTTGGCATATATTATTTTTATTTGATTTTGATATTTCTAATGCTTCTAAGTTATTAAGGCGCAAGCCTATACTATTTTTATGTATTAATTGTACTCCTGTACTTTTATCAAAATTATGGTTAGTATTAATTAAATGTTCGGCGAATTCTGAAAAACCTATACTTGTTAAACATCTAATATGTTCTTTGACTCTAATGTTTACGTTTCTCGCGGTTTTACCTATATAAATTGCCGGGCAATCGTTACAATTGAGTTGAGTCCAACCGAAACCGGTCGAATGCATAAATATGTATAAAAATAAAGTGACTTAAAACAAAAACATTTTTTATTTAAATTATAATGTCAAGCCACAAAGTGATTGCTTCCTTCGAAAAAAAAAAAAAAAATCATCAATCAATTTTGACCAACATATTGTTTGGTTTGTTAGGTATATTACACATATACAAAAAAAAATTGTTATTATAATAAAAAGCAGAAGATTTCATATTTTTACTATGGTATAAAACAATTCACCCCGAAGCCTAACACAGCAGACTTTCGATAAATCACCCGAGAAATGCCATAACACCTTTTGACCGATTAAGGAATGAATCGATCTGTCTAACTTCACAACCCAACAGACATTGGCGCCGCCGGCTTTTTTTTCACTTTTGGCAACGTGAAAAAACAGATAGGTAAACTCGCAAAAACCTCGTGCAAACACTCGTCTAAAAAAACAAAAAAAAAACGGGAAGGTCTAAAATACCGCAAAAAATAATCCTCGAAAATCTTTGATCTGTACGACACGACGTGCGACGTGAAACCACAAGACTTAGCGGTCGATGAAGTAGACGAGATTATATATTTGTTCTGTTACTAAGATATTAGTAGGAATAAAAAGAGTTGAGGTAAAAATTTAAAGCACTAAAATAGTCTTATTCATTGAACATAAAATTGTTAAAATCATTCACCTAGAATTTCATTTCTAGAAAAATGATTTTTTAATTGTGACTTTTAAAAATAAGTCTTTTATTGTCTGCTAAACTATCATAGTTCACAATTATTTGAAGCATTAGATCACATTATTATTTAAACTTTAAATTGATTTACACGTATCAAAATCTTGATTCATGTTTATGCAAACACATCGATGACCCAGTATTGCAACTGCAATAAGTCAAAATCTGTTGTTTTGAGATAATTAATATTTTGTATATTCTCAAAATATGTAAGCATTAATTTCAAATTATATTAATCCTCACTGTTCTTTCTGTTCGTAATTGAGGTGCACAGGACAATCATCGGTTTTAAACTTTAAAATGCTGTACACAAATGGAGTACGGGATAATTGGATGAGGATCTGTCTTGGATACTCACATAGAACGCGGCTCGACATAGCCCAAAAATAAGTTATTAACCCTTAGGGGAACTGTGGCATCCCCGTGAGCTCACCTATAAAATAATTATTTCCTCGTAGAGCAGTATGCTTTTTAAAATAACACACATTTAGAGAAGTAACTAATACTGCCATCTACCGGTCGCTGCCAAAAAATTAATTCATGATTTGAATAACATCATGTTTACTAACATTTTTGTTATTTCTTTGCAAATATAGAAAAAAGGAGGAAATATTATAGGAAATATTTAAAAACTTTCAAGTTTTTAATGTACAAAAACTTTACTCAATAAAAATATGTATACGAATACTCCACTGACCAACATAATTACTCAACGGGGGCAAAAAGCCAAATAACACTTGTTATTCTTAAATTGAATGCATCTTTGGACAGATAAATAATAAAGATAACAGAAACGAATATATTGAAAACTACTGTCAAATGGCTGAGTGAACTGAGCGATATACAACTTGCAAACATTATAAAGACAATTTAAGACAATCAGATATTTAGTACAACAATAAAAAAGTACAAGCCGCCTCAGAACAGGAAACCTTAGTGAGGAGGATTGCGAACACTGTGACTATATCCTTATATTATTTGCATTATACTTTTAATATATACTCTATATATAATATGCCTTATACTCATGGTGTATTGTATTTGTTACTAAGGTCATATTCATGTACAATATTTACATAGATATGAACAACAAAAATTGGAAATAACTTGAAACAGATTTGTGAAAATCTTAGAAACATTTGAATGTTGAAAGATTTTCAATCTGGGTTTTCGGCTAAAGGGATTGCTAGGGGCGGAGAAAAGAGGGAAAAAAGGAACTGGACGACATCCAAGTTGGTCACCAGTATTAGGATTATGGCGTCGGAATGAGGATTGTGAGGAAAAGGGGAAAAAGAGGGTTGGTGAAAAGGAGGCAGTACAAACTCACCGGGAGACCAGATTCAGGACTGGACCCTGGCTCCACTGTGGCATAGCTCAGCTGGTAAAACATAGCGTTTCTCATCTCAAAGTTAAGAATCGGAGTGGGTACCTAGCTACTTAATTGAAGAGAATGTGTGCTTTCAACTCAAGGATTTATTTATAACAAAACATGATAGGTACATTATATATGGGTTTCACCGCAAAGGGTGGTACGTAATCTGTTCTTGACAAATTTTCTCTCTGAAGGTTATCCAACCGGACATGTTATTGGAAAAGGCACAAATATTCAGCACATAATAAGAAGAAATTTTAGTAGCGGCTTACATGAGTAGCTGGCAATCGGGCGACGCCAACGGCAGGCCGGAGTCCCAGGTAGATTATACATTCCCACACTGATTTTAACAATTATAGGGAAACCAGACCAGGCGTTTACAAGGTTCTGGTGTAATAACTAACTGCTACAGGCCCAAGGCACACATGCAGTTGATAGTTCCATGTCTGGATTAGGGATGATGCAATAGTAAGCGGCTACGTGCTCGAGGCACACACGCGGCTGATAGTTCTGTGTCTGGAATCGGGATGCGAAATGGCGGGGCTCATTTTTTTTTAATATGAATACCGCACAAGAGTCCCAACTGCTCCCAACCGTCTGGAGCCAGTGAGAATATTGCATTCCCGATTGGGGAATGTTGTGAGGCAGAAGGTATTGGGGAGGGGAAGGAGAAGGGGAAGAGGTAGGTAGGGAAATAGGGAAATATCTGGCTATTCAGATCTGGTCACCAAACACGGCTAAAAGCTATTTCAAGCAACGTTTCAATTCTGAATGGTGGTCTTTCACCAGGGCGATACTGAGAGTATCTTCCACTCTGGAACGTGCGCAAATACACTATTATTTTAAATGAATTAATTGTGAAACAACACAAATTAATTAAATAAAATTTACTTGCGCACGCCGGGATTTGAACCCGCGACCTTCGGATTCGTAGTCGAGAGCCTTACCCCTCGACAATGGAGGCCGTCGGCTTAGCGGGTCCACGCTGGTTAGTCGCCGGAAATTATCTCAGCGCTGTCTTATTGGTTGATTATGGTCATGTGATTGCGAGACGTGCTGTTATTGGATGAAACATAACGTTTTGCAATCGAGTGGCTAGAAGTAAACAGTAGCGAGAAAGAAGTATTATTCCTTCAACGACTAGAATCTTCTATTCGTTATGTAACACGATTCAAACATATTTATTGTTTTTCTTTCTATTTAAAACTGGCAAGAGCTCATTTTGGTGAAGAGTTTGATATCCATAATTTTTTTTTTGACTTGTTGCGGTATAATTCTGGGCCATTAATATATCCATATTATATACTTAAAGATACAAAATTTCAAAGTTCAATATCCCAGTGCGACATATTTTTACTTATTTATTTATTTTTATTTATTATATTATATACGCCCTATATGGGCTTTTACATATTTAGTTAGTTATAATATTCACACAGGTGCAAAACACATTACAGTAACTGCACCGAAAACTAATAATACACAGTAACAGAAAAAATTAAAAATAACGGGTGCAATATCCACCAAGTCAATACTGACATTGATAACAAATAAGAAAATAATGTAAAAAGTTGTAGTTAACAATAATTTATAAACCAGGCAGAAACAAATCACTCATCCTCCTTTTGAAATTTGCCAAGTTTAGATTATTCTCAAATACATCCATATCATTTAAGTATTTGTTACCAAGACTGTGTAAGCGTTGAATTGGTGAATTCAAACTATAGTTAGAACGGGATAAAGATATGTAGAAAGTTAATGTCTGTCTTGTAGTTCGATTGGGTATGTACAAGTTTATTAAATGCAGGAGTTCAGAACAATTTAATTTACAGTTTAACAATTTTAGTAAAAAGGTTAGGTGGTCGTTAATTTTCCGTCTGTTTTCTAATGTTGGAATATTTAAAATATTCATTAACGATGGGTAATTTATGTGCTCTAAAGGTATGTTTACTTAAAAAATTATGACAACTACAATGACTTACGGCATTGTAGTTGCGGGTATGCGATGCTTTCTGATTTGAGGAATCTTACTTAATCATGGGTATATATCGGCAGCTTCTTAATTCCATCCCCACCCGATGGTACTTCCCAGCACCCCAAGGGGGGTGATATCGTCCACTTTGTGAATCCCATATCTACACATTTCAGAAATATTTTAACTGTCCCGGCTGACCATACAGAGAATTGATTAAAAAAACACTAAATTGTGATTTCTCGTTCAACAATAATTATTTTCGAGTGATGTTATGTCATTTTAATCGTTGGATTTTCGGTTAAAGGCAACATGACAGGCGATGTCAACAGAATTGACAGTCAATTAAATCGAGGGGTGGTTAGATTATAACTGCCGTTGACAAACACTTGGCTATTCATTTCCAACGCATGATGTTAAAAATATATTAGTTTGCAGTTTACCCACGAGAATCTCGAATGAAAAATAATATTTATGACGACTTGTCGAATCTGAAATTATTTTGGATAAGTAAATCAAGGATCGATTTTATGGTTATATTTAAATTCAGCTATCCAGTCAAATCAAATTGAAATAAAATATGAAAGGATAACCATCGTGACACAGCGGTAACCGCTAACCTAACATGGCTCTGAACCCAGTTGTCGCGGGCTCGGAACCCTGCGTGAGTAATATTAATTAATACGAATTATTTAACTGACATAACTTAAATAAAGCAAAGGGCATACATAGTACATTTGCACCACATTTCAAAAAGGAAAATACTCTCTGTTTTCATCTGCCCTGTTGATTCAGAATCAAAACTTTTTGAAATGACTGTATCTATGCTCAGTTACAAGATCTCCTTACCCAGGTACTTCTTAACATTGCGCTCACTCATCTCCTCTTCTCTCTCTCTCCTTACATAATGGAAATGCCAATATAGTTCCACCGGTTCCCGGCAGTTACAACTCTCGGAAATAAACATAATACAGTTTGCAGGTTTAATATGTGAGTTTTATCAGTAGGCTTCCAAGCAGTGCCAACAGTCCCCAATATAAATTATACTAGAAAATAGGGTGGATAAAAATACTACAATAATATAACTCTACCCATCTTCGTCAATTTAAGAGAATTCAATCAATCTTACAGGTTGTCACGCGTCCTATTCCACTAAAATAAATACAATTCATTCGGAGAAGGTTCATTCACAAAGCGAAAGAAAATCTTCCGACGGACTAAAAAAGTTGAAAATCTAATCAATTCCAGACACTGCCTTAAAGGAATGCGAAAAACTTTCCAATGATTTGAAATGGTGTGAACTACTTTCCAACGATTTGACATGTGGACTGAGGACTGGGTCTGCGGAAGTAAATGCTTAAGGTTCCTGGAATGCGGAACGCCCGACGTGGATATTCAGAGCGGAAATTCCATTTTACAAATAGGTACCTTTACATATATTCCACTATATATTATATTCGATGTTGACTGATATTTTACAAATATTCCCCGCTTGAAAAGGGAATGCATTTTCAAATTTGTGGTTTGCAGATGGAAAATTTCGTTGAAAAATTCTACATATTGAGAATTATCGACCTTTGCATCATGGGTAATGAATCTTCGATATTTCCGTTCATCTGTCGATAAATAAGATACGCACGCGATTATTTATAAAAACATTTTTCATTTGTTCATAAGGTATTTATTTATATTTAATCGACGCTGAATGAAGAAGTATTTTTCAGAATCGATTGGATAGAAATTTCTTAGACGATTGAATTATAACGTTTTTGTTGATAATTTATTTAGCCACACCACAATTCATTATTTTTACGTAGAAATCCAAATATACGTTTTTATAATAATTTTACAAATTGTCTGTACCAATGCAGTGTTATCAATGTTCTTATAACTGCAGTGAGGTTTTAAATTAAACAAATAAATTATTTACCCTATTATATTATATTTACCCTCCAATAATTTCGTTGAAAAATTCTACTTATTGAGAATTATCGACCTTTGCATCATGGGTAATGGATCTTCGATATTTCCGTTCATCTGTCGATAAATACGATAATACCCATGCAATTATTTAAAAATAATGTTATTCAATTGTTCATATTATATTTAACCGACGCTGAATGAAGAAGTATTTTTCAGAATCGCTTGGATAGAAATTTCTTAGACGATTGAATTATAATTGATAATTTATTTAGCCGCACCACAATTTATTACTTTTACGTAGAAATCCAAAGAAACGTTTTTATAATAATTTTACAAATTGTCTGTACCAATGCAGTGTTATCAATGTTATTATAACTGCAGTGAGGTTTTAAATTAAACAAATAAATTATTTACCCTATTATATTATATTTACCCCATTATATTATATTTACCCTCCAATAATTCGGATAAAAAGGTGTAATGCGGTTTGAGCGACGACAAAATAAATAAAAAAATGTTTGGTTCACTGTTATTACTTGAAAAATATTAGTTTACTATTAAAAGTAGACAAATACTCAAAACATTTTTGCATATATAAAGAAATACCGGCCAATATAAAATAAGAGGAAAATGTTGTGAAATTTAAGTAGGAAGTAACGAAATACGTAAACTGCGATTTTTATTGTCGTCATTTTTTAAGTTTAATTTGTATTTTTTTAATTGAATGTAGATATTATCTTCATATTAGAATACATGTAACCCATGTACATGTGTTCCATTTTGAGTTAAATAAATAAATATACATTTGAACTTAAATTAGAAAATAAAAAAAATACTAGAATAATGTGAATATTCGGTTTCTTTGTTTTTGAATGAAATTGTGAATCTGAAATAAAATAAAAAAATAAAAAAAACTCAATCAAGACTTCCATAAACCTGTGTAGTTTATTATATAATATATAAAACAGACACAAAAATCTCATGAGGCATACATTCAGGTAGAGATTAAATTAATAAGAAGCAACGACGTATTTCACAAGAGCATTAAATTTCTAATATGAACGGAAATAATTAATTACATTCGAGGACATTGGTTTATTGGTATGAAATTCTACGTACGAGAATACTTGAATCAGCTTCTAAATATAATCTTGTTTACTGAGAAATTACATCGAGGATTTCATAGGGATGATACAAGATATTATCATTTCGAGTAGGTAGGTACTCGTCAAATCCCTTGCCAGTTCCTAGGTATTGAAATGCGTATAATGGCTTTGCAGGTGTATTACGTACCCATACAATGCGTAGGGCTTTCAGAAAGTTAGAAGTGACATTAATAAGTTATACTAAAACAAATGTAATACCAACTTTAGTTAGCGTCCTGCCAAAATTTGATCAGCTATCTTTACGAAACGGAAAAAAATTCTAAAATTTGCATTTATTGAAATTTTAGTTTTTGATAGCAAAAACACATCAATATTTATTTTTATATGCTCAGTTTGAGCTTTTGGATCAGAGCAGTATGATACTTGTCATCAAATAGTTTCCCATACCCCAAAATCTCCAGACAAGAGCCGCTTCAAATTGCCCCTCCATAAGTGTTAATGTTTCTTGTTGGGAAGGGATTTCAGACAAATGCGGAATTTACAGGACAAATAGACGTCGATTTTAAAGAGTTTAGAAAAACCCTCTTAAAACGGGTATTTGAACAAGGATGGACGAAATGTATTGATCGCAAGGGAGGATATTTTAAGAAATAAAATCGATATTATTACCCTAACCACTGACTTACAACTTTCTCTACGAACTTTTTGAAACACCCTCGCAATACTTCACAGATTCACATTACGGAATAGGAGACAAAGAAAATCGCATTTCAATGAAAATATCATTAACACTCACACCTTAAATTGGAATCAAGATCAAACACTAGAAAGATTTAAGTAACAAGTAATTTAATATTTTTTGTAATTTATTTGAAAGATTGGTATTCACTTTGTGGCGTCATTATTAATAAATTAATAAAAAAAAAAATTGTATTCCCTACTTTATTAATATACACAGATATCAACGTGTTTCGAAAGCTATGCTTTCTTCATCAGGAATATATAGAATAAATTCTATATATTAATGATTGTAATGTATTATATATATTCCTTATGAAGAAAGCATCGCTTTCGAAAGATGTTGATATGGATAAGGGTTAATAAAATGGTGAATACAAAGTAATTTGGTGATTGTCATTGTGTTTGTTAATGGTCCATTTGATAGATTCTTCTATCTTAAGAAATGAATTGCAATCCTTAGAACACAGGTGGGAATGCTCTCCTTGTTCTACCGGTATTTCAATGGAAGATGCTCTGTGGAATTAGCGTTATTGATCTCTTCGGAATCGGTGCATAATCGGCAAACATGCCAAACGCGCGCCCAACATTTGTACACGGTTGACATTTAACACATGAGAATGGGTCGTTTCTACGACTCGTTCTTGAGTTCAACAGCCCAACCGTGGAACGATTTGCCGTCCTCTATGTTACCTCCCTTCAAGACCCATTTCACTCTATCCTCTCCTCAAAAAGACCCTCTACACAGCATCCTCAAAGATGACACAGGCCCCGAGGGAAATTATTTTCCCCAGGGCCTCTCGTGTAGAGTTAATGTAAAAAATAGATAATATTAACAAATCTGAAATGAAATATGAAACCGAAAAAACACAGAAAATCTGGGACTCGAACCCAGGACCTCTGGGTCTATCCGTGACCAGCGCTCTATCTAACTGAGCTAATGCCACCTTATCGCTTTCCGCCATTTTTATCGATATCATACTTCAATTTTGAGAACTGTTAATAAGATATTTAATTAAATCCCATTTTTTGCTGCTATAATTATATATATGATGCGACCCTTACCTTTTTTAATTTTATGTGTATTTTCATGTTTGATATTTCATTTTTGATTTATTAATGTTATCTTCAATAATTAAAACAAATTACAATGGGGTTTAAGTTGTGAATTCTTGCTTGTCATTAGGGCGCCATAATTGATTTGACAGGGAAAGTAACTATCTCCAAATAAAGAAACATTCATTTGAATATTTTATTTCATTCCAAATTTTCCAAATATATCTAAATCATAAAGTTCTTAAGTAGGTGTCTACTCGTGTTTTCCATTTTGAAAATATTCAAACCAAAAAAAACTTCTTCTTTTGAATATGCAATCTGTGGCTAACCAGAGTGTTATATCTACGGGATTACCTAAATAAAACATGGCGCGTTCAATGTTTTTCATACTAATTTTAAAACGTTATAGCAACAGTTTTACATATTGGATTTCATTCAAACTACTCTCTAAACCTTTCCGGCACTAATAAGAACAAACTGTGCTATTTTCAGCGAAACCGGTCGAGTAATTTTCGAGAAAATCGAGGAAAAACAAACAAACAAACTTACATTGATTTTTATATATACATATAGATGTAAAGTTTATCGCTTTTGAGAGGAACAGATGAAAACCGCCTTCGATTGTTCGACATAAGTAGAAGTACAGATACCCACTTATTATATAATTCGGAATTTATTGTTACTGGACGCTTTTGAAACCATTTTTTTTTAATAATTCCACACAGGAGGCCCTGAGGAAAATAATTTTCTTCAGGGCCCATGTCATGGGAATGCTGTGTGGAGGGATTTTTTAAGAAAAAGGAAGACGAAGAAGTTCTGTGAAGGAAAACTGTACCGGCGGTGGGTAGGAATCTGGGGATCAGTGTGCGGCTCGATAGGTTAAAGGGTCTCCCGGCCTTTCCTTTAACAGATTAATTAAATTGAGTGATATTTGTATTTTGAATTAAATTCAAATCAAAGGTTTTGCAGTAACATTTTCAATTACACTCAAAACTATTCAACGTAATTCAATAAAATAAAAAGAATGGAATAAAATATTAAAACAAACATTTGCAAAATAATCAAGGGAATCCTCCATGGCTTGAAATCGGTTGGGATTTTATTTTAATAACAGAAAAGTAAACATTCCGCTCTCACATCAAAATAATTTTAAAAACGCTTTCGAAAATGTTCGTGCAAAATAATTTGTTATCTACATAATAAACATCAAATGGTGCTCACTAGTTTTGATGGGTATAACCTAGTACTCGTAAATGTACCTATATCTACATGTATGGCAGGTTTATTTTTTTTGTCTTGAATGGGTACTATAGATAATTGATGAATTCTATGCTAAATAAAATAATATATAGTATATTTGCGCACGTTCCAGAGTGGAAGATACTCTCAGTATAGCCCTGGTGAAAGACCACCATTCAGAATTGAAACGTTGCTTGAAATGGCTTTTAGCCGTGTTTGGTGACCAGATCTGAATAGCCAGGTATTTCCCCACCTTCCTCTACCCCTTCTCCTTCCCCTCCCCAATACTTTTAGCCTCACAAGATTCCCAATTGGGTATGCCATAGTCTCACTGGCTCTCCAGACGGTTGGGAGCAGATGGGACTTTTGTGCGGTATTCATATAAAAAAAATAATAATTAAAAAAAAATATTATGCGGTATTCGTATATAAAAAAAAAATATAAAAAAAAGATACATCAAAATAACGCCTTTAAGGTGCTGCGGCATTTAAATTGTGAGGGGCCAATATCTTTCTCCAGTATGCGTCACTGGAGGCTGGACTGAGGTGGGCCTCCATGATGAGGATATTCCTGGAGCTGTTTATTATTTCCATCATTCCAGTCACCCTGGATCTTATAAGGGCTTCAAAACCGGAAACTCGCCCCTCCGTGAACATACTGGAAGCGCTGCAGTATCTGGGGAGGCCAAACATTATGCGAAAGTCGTTATGATACTGTACACAAAGTCTTTCCATACTACTATTTTTATAGTTTGCCCAGAGTTCGCACGTGCACAATCAATATCATCATCATCCATCAGAGTACTGGTGATTATGTGTCTTAGGTATTTGGTTCCTTCAGTCACCTTCAGGATCACACCGTTCAGGGTAGCTGCAGGAATACTATATGACTGCACGGATATACCTATCCGGTTTTTATTTATGTGGGATGTCTATTTACTTTTTCTACTTTTTCTTCTTAATATATTTGACACGTGTGTCGAATGTCGACCCGCAACTGTCGTATTTGTAAGCAGCAATCATAATAAATATTCTAAAGGGGACATTTTACTACTCCATTAGCCATTCATCCAACCACACACCATTCCTCGGCTTAAGGGGTTCAAATAATGTTTACCCAGGATTGGCCAATGACAGATAACGAAAGTTTGAACCTTGTTTATTACTGTTAACCGTACGAAACCAATGGCGTCTAGCAGGTTGAATTTTTGGCGCCTTTTGAAAGCTAAAAAAGTATAGCAAAAACGAATTCGATCTTTTCCACTTAGAACCGTTAAGTTCGATTCACATCTCCCGGTACCGTGTAGTTGCTTACATTATCTATGAACACATTCACGCACGGTATAATGTGAAAACTCTCTTTTGCGCCGTGCTTGCCACTCAACGTTTCTGCACTGCGCGGTGCCGGTAGATGTGAATAGAACTTTTAGGCTAAACGAAATGTAATAAGCGATGGCTAAAAGTGTTTATTTTTAAGATTAGCGTAATCTTAAAAATAAAGACTTTTAACATGTAATGATTTTAAATATTGAAATGAATTGTTTGTTGGCGGGTGTACACACGGAATATGAAATGGAATAAATTATTACTGTAGATTTAAAACTTAAATCCTCCAAGAAACTTATAAAAATGCAATGTATTATTGCAAAACTAAGATTTACAATATTTTCTTGAAGGACTTCAAACTCACAATAACAATTTATTCCATTTCATATTCTGTGTATACCCGCCAACAAATAATTGATCTCAATATTTAAATATTTGAATTAGCGCCATCTGTGAGCGCGTACCACGTTTCGTTTAATCTTAAATAAAGCTCTCACCGGAAAAGTTCTCTTTCAACACTTATTCCTTGGATTAATAAGTAGGTAATACCTATAACTCTTCTTTACGGAAATATTACATGTGAGGCGTGCTAGTTGCTAGTGAAGCCGCCAGTTTGGTCATGGCCTCTAGTGCTGTGGCTTAGGTTTGGCATCTGAGTGTGAGGTTTATCCGTAAAAATTAATTTAATATTATTATTTAAATGTTAAAATAAACATTTTTAAACTCTATGACTAGATTGAAATATTTATTCCAGAAACACGCCAATTTCACTCGACTTGTAATTATCAACCAAAACTCTACAATGGTTTTATATAATCCTCAAAAAATCCCATAAAACCTAAGGGACGTACGAAAACAATGCATAAAAAGAATTTACATTTAAGTCTTTAAGCAGGTTTTGCGAAAAAAAAAATCGGTAATGTAAAATACTGCTGGTGTCGGATTATGTCATAATTTACGATCTCACTAACATTGTTTTCGACATTAAATTGCAAAATAATGAGAAAAGGTAAGAAAAATAAAAACAGCGTTCTATTAAAGGGGAGAAATTAAGATTTCATAGGCAAGACTAGGAATTAGGGGAAATATTTGACTACTCAAGGGAGGGAATTCAGAAAGCTTGTTTACACGATAAGGGGTGCTTAAAGCACCCGGCCAAAAGCTGTTTTCGCCAAAACTGTCTAAAGTATATTAGGGAATTCTTAATTAACTCCTCCAGTCATATTCCATTTAGAAATTTGGCAACAATTAAGCTAAGAAACAGCATCGTGTGTCTGCATTCACAAAATTGGAGGAAATTCACGAAATACTTTAGAATGTATAACAAAATTGTTAATGAAAATTAACACACGACTACCTGACAACAAACGAAAGAAAACAAACGTCGTTTGGTAAAGCTATGTTTATTCCACTGCTATTACAATGAAAGGTTACCCGGTACTGGGAAACACGTATAAAGTGAGTTCAACTTTGTGTTTTGCATCCTCTCTACTATAGCATGGTTACCTTCCAGAAACAGGTTCACTCTGTCATTTCCTGATCGCTGATTACCAAAGAAAATCTGAGTGAAGGTTGTTTCGAGAAATTTTAAGGATTTTAAGGATCAATATTTCAAAGTTAATATTCAAGTTCTGTTATTATTCAAACACCGTGAAACAACTGGTTCATAATGTAATTATAATAGAACTTAAATAAAACTTTCATACAACTTGAATATTAACATTGGTTTTATTGAGGAATCGTTGAAATTCCCCGAAATAACCTGCCCTTAGAAATTTTCCTAAATAAAACGTAAAGTATTTACAGATAAAACACATTTTATTTTAAGTTCTGAAGATGATTCAGTCGAATCGAAACTATTTACACAAAAAAATAAAAAGGAATTCAAGCAGTGTCTTTTAATTTATTTAAAACATTATTGTTAAAAAATGAGAAATTTTAATGCTGGCCGCAAGCACGGTCGTCAGATCATCAAAATCTTCAATTCTTTATTAACTTATCCCTTATCGTGATGGAATACCTAATATTAGTGCACCATGTCAAAAACTAACAGTTCACAGTATATGGACAGATATCCATTATCAATGATAGTTAATAAAGAAGTTTCTTTGAAAACTTTATAGCTAATCTAATCTAGGTGACACATCTGTACAAAGCAGAAAGATATTATTTGTCGTTAATGTTCGTCATTAGATTAAGAAAGAAAAGAACCCCACGTCGAACAAACCAAGGGCAATTTCTATAATAAATAAACTTCCAAAAGAAAGTCTCATTCATTGTGTAGATTTGATTAGAATCAAGCTACGTCTACGAGAGAGGCCAGGGATGGTAAACCAAAGAAAGTTTTTGAATGATCATGTTTTTCATCGTTCCGCTTATAGGCTGAACGTTGCGGACCTTTAATCGTCTGCTAATGCGTGCGGTGAACGTATTTCTATATTTGTCGCAAAGCCTCACGTGCACGTGTACAATCAGGATGGATAAAATAAAAATTCACATTTCTATTAAAGATAGTAACATCTCAAACAATGCAGTTTTCAGATATGAAGTTTTTTATGGAATCGGAATGTCCAAGCGTGCCTTCACTGAAATATAATATTTTTGTATTATTTTATTTTGTTAATTTGCAGATATTGCGTAATTTTTTTTTAAATTTAAGAAAAATACGAAAAATACGATAGGTTCATTTGTAATAATGTTCTAGTTATTATTATTGTTTTTATAGAAACATTGCAGATTTTACGCATTCTTAACTCAAAATTATACTTTTTGACTTATTTTTATTGTGTTTAACTGGTGGTGCGAAATATACAAAATACACGACAAGCTATTTCAGTTGTCGATGAAAAAAGGCGTGTTTCACATGCCGAATGCAGGACGTAATTGGAATGTATTTTTTATCTATTTCATATGTTTATACCCAATATATTATATTCTGTTACTAACTACTTGAGTGAATATGTTCGCCTTCCCTGGGATAACCGATTAGTTTTGCTTCAGGGGGCGTAATGCGTCGCCTATTATCGAGGACGATAAACTGCAATGACTCCTAGTCTACTACTATGGCTACTTTGCGAGGGTTGATTATTACACCGACCGGGTTCACTTCGTCATCCAGACACGAAGTACAACATAGTAGTGTCTCCCACACCAATGCTTAAAATTCTGCGAATTGTCTCACATTTCTAGCGGAAAGCGAAAAGTTGGCAAAGGCAGAACTTTTTGTATGGTTTACTCCCAACATCGAAACGATTATTGTGAACATTTAGTATATTTGGGAACGTGCTATAAAATAACAAGTAGGTCATTTTTAGTGTGAAAATACTATTAATGTTATGGAATCACATTACTCCTTTAGATTAACGGTCCGAACCCAAAAATACACACTTTGCAGGTTGTCAACTGAAGAATACTAAGAATTATTTATATGCAAATTCTATACGGGTTATTAGGAAAATGTTTAAGGTTTCAAAATATAATAAAATCCCAAACTCTAATATATTAAATGTTCAAAACTGCATTCACTGATTTTTTTTCTCTTCAACAGCACCTATTTTAAAACATTTTGGGATGTATTTCTTTATATATATTATTAACGTTATAATAACCTTATAAATTTTCCTAGCTACCCCTACAGAATTTACAGATAAATTATTTGTGGTATTGCTTGAGATAGCAATCTGCAATGTGATGTTTAAGGCAATTTTTGAGTACAGGCCCCAATAAATGTTTATTTGTCAAAATTTTGTTTTTTTTTTCAACATAAAATCAATTATAATTAAAAAAAAAACAATTTGAAACTTTATGCCGCTTTATTGTGGAAAAAAGGAAAAAATTATGCCCATTTTACTCATTATAATGGAAATCAAGAATAAACTTGCTACCACCCTTTTAACGTAGGTACGAAACAGATTTCCCGACTAAATCATTATCTCAGCTATTATCATCCCTATAATTTGACTTAATCTGTCCTATCTCTTCATAGCACTTTTTATAGCAAGTATTTACTATAATAACCTAACCTAACAGTGTCATCACGAAATTTCAATATTATTATTAATCAATTATTATTTTTATAAACAATAATTATTAATCTAAAACACTCATCCAAATTGAAAAAACCTTCTGAGCAAAGATAAATGTCGCCGGCAGGACTCGAACCCGCACCCTTCTAATGTCCGGTTAGATGCTCTACCGTTGAGCTACGTCGGCTTATCGCAAACCCGCCAAGTTAATCAATATATACTAGTGTTTCATTCAATAATTACTGTTTTTTATTATATTTTCACCCGTAAACAACCAACTTTAATAGTATGAGAAAGGCTTGTAACGGCTAAATCCCTCAAATAGATGGCGTCGAGACAAATATCTTTGACATTTATCTTTGCTCGGAAGGTTTTTTCAATTTGGATGAGTGTTTTAGATTAATAATTATTGTTTATAAAAATAATAATTGTTACCCTTTGCACTATGCACAAAAATCTTGTCTTAAGTTTTAAAGAACTTTAGTTTATCAATTATTATTAATCAATTATTATTATTAGTCTGGAGCACAAACACAGCACAAGATTCACTGAGAGAAGAGGCTTAAAAAAAATATGTGGAAGTCGAACCTTTGAATACATAGTGCCAGTAATTTTCAATAAATTTAATGAAAGCTATACATTGGAGGAAAGTGAGAGGCTTTCCGTGAAAATGATAATGTTATGGATTTTAAATGAGCAATCTATGTTTCTGTAAATTGTTAATTATGTAGACTTAATGATTAAGTTAAATTATAATGATTACATCAAATGTAAGTACCTATCTTTAAGTTTAACCCCTTCAACTCCAGACTTTTTCTGTATGGCATACCAGCAACTCCAGGGTATGTTTTTGTAAATTTACAATATAATGGTAGGTTTTAGAAATAAATTATTTAAAAAAATGGTTTAAGATTTCACGCAATTTTTTTTTAATTCAAACTATTAAATAAATGTTCAAATTAGTTTATTTAGTGAAAAACAAGACAATTGGAGATTATTTTTTAATTTTATAATCTTTTTAAGTATGGTATCTAAGGAAACAATCCCCTAAATGCATCCTAGGTTTTTCGGAACAGGTGTCACATAATTCGTATGTTTCATGCCTTTTCTCCGTTTTGCCCCTATATGAGCAGACCACAGTCCTTCTTTTTTCCCTTCCATAAAACATGAAGTTTGCCATCCTGTCGCACTTAGTTCGAGTGTTTCCATTCTTTTAGGGCGTATAAAAAAACTCGCGTTTTCTTAACAATGCACAAGGATGCGTAATACATTTTTCTTAACAAAAACACGTCTAAACGATAGCCCGGTTGTTGCGTAACTAATAAAACATGTTTATACCTGTCGCCGCGTGTCCTGGAATATATTTTTTTTATGTAAACAATACATACATAAACAATGGCGACATATAGTCGCCTCCGGAGTTACTAAAATAATTACCGTGGCGACCTATTGTCGCCTCCGGAGTTACTAAAATAATCACCGTGGCGACCTATTGTCGCCTCCGGAGTAATAAGGGTTAATATATATATATATATACTTATTTACAAAAAAAAAGAAATCCATAATCCATCAATTTTAGAAGAACCTGGAGACAAGCTGTCATGTGACGGCTTTTTTTTCTTTTCGTTATTTTACTATGCATGTAATTATTTTTGGATGAATAAAAAAAACAAAAAAATGCTATGTACCGATAATATTATGTACACATGACACAAATATTATGTACACAGTGTACGTAACCTACCCTTATAATATTAAAGACATAATGTTATTTTCATCAGACTTCCTACCATACTTATGCTGTCAGATTGAATTACAGTGTTGGTAAATATATACCCATATCAATGCTCCCTACGATAGCTAATGACCTTTATTTGTAAGGTCCGTCGGACCAAATCAATATTACCTCAACTGGGCTGACGGAGTCCATAAAATAAATACACAAATTCAGAAGATGGTGTCATTGGATACTGTTGTTGTATTTTGCAAAATTCTAATTTCTTATAAAAAATCTCTGAGAGTAAATACAATCAATTGTGTTTCTTTTAGCTTAATAAAACGAACTAATTTAACATATACTAATTTCCAAATAAACCCAACTGTGTTATGATGTGGTATATAGCACATACTATGATTTAAAGCCTCTTTAGGAGTGGGTATACAGGGAGTTAAGCGCCCTTGGGGTGATTTTCCAAAGAAAACGGCGCTATAGAAGTAATCCAATTTTTATTATTATTATTGTATCTGACTTACTTTAACCAGTGACTCCGGACCATATTTAGAATAAAAAATGTAAACGAAATTTTGGTCTCAGGTAACATTTTTGATAGTTTTTTTTTTACAATTTTTTTTCAAATGCAACCCCCAAAATTTTTTATGTTTAGGTAAATAAAAAAAATAAAAATATAATTCGCCGTTCTGAAATAGAAAATATATTAACACCAAATACAGACTAACACCGAAACCACTCGACTGCACTTAAAACACCTCACCTAACAATTATTTTTATTTTTTTCATCAATTTAAAATAATGTAATTTAATATTTTGTAAATGAAATCCTCAGTACGGGAAATCCCAGTGAGGATATCATTATTTATTATATTGTTATAAAAAAAGAAGATAATAAATTATTATTATTATAAAATTTTTTTATTCCAAATAATGTCAGGAATCACTGGTTAAAGTAAGTCAGGTACGTCATTTAACACCCTGTATAAGTTAATAATTACAAGCCTGTGCCAATTATTATAAGCCTTGAATATGCCTGTATCGTCTGGTATCCTTATTATCCTATCCATATTCATCATATTGAATCCATTCAATGTCGGTTCTTAAGGGGGATTGCTTGGAGGTTAGGATTTGGAAGAAGCAAATACTCGTATGATTAAATTGAACTAACCTCCTTTAGAAGAGCGCAGGGACAAATTCTATCGCATTTGTTTCTTCAAAAGTATTATTGAATCACTTACTTAATTATTAATTGTTTTTGTGTTTAATTCGTAGAACTCCATTTTTTTTAAGTGAATGTAGATCAAATTTAATAATGTTATTATTAACTTCTGCAAGTATTTTTAGTTTTTATTATTGAAACACAAAATTGCCTTAAATGCCGAAACAGCCGTCACAATTTTCATATAAATCAATGAAAAAACACAATCAAGCGCGCTTCACGACCAATAAAACGAAAGTATTAAAAACAATATATGTGTCAAATTCAACGCAAACTTAATAATAATTTAAATTATTATTTTTTTTATATATTATTCCTTTGCACATCGTGTATATAAAACCGAAAGTAGGTAAGTCCATAAACATGTTATGGAGGAATCTAAAAAAAGTTTAAAATTCTCTCTAAAATCGGACTTACGGAAAACTTATTAACTCAATAATTTTTCATTTAGCCTGAAATAGGTTTTGAATAATGATTTTGCGAAATAATAAAAAATGTCGTTTCACACAAAATACACACTTTTTGGAAGGTTGTATTTACCAACTTTTGACTGTTTAGATTAAAGGCATTTGACAAGTAAGCGGACTGCTGCAGAAGTTTTACGTAAAAATGCATTCAATTAAACTACGTAAATATGGTACATTATACTTACAATGTTTTGAATGTAACGATTTGCACCAAGTTTGGCTTGTTAATTGCTTTGAACGTGTTTGAGGAACGTTTCATACAAAACTTAATTTTGTATTTGAGGCCAAAATACTCACCTAAACCTAATGATCTTTTTTTTTCATCAAAAAGTATAGTAAATATCTAGTACGGATTAGAAGTAATTTATTTATTTTTGTTTTACATTACGAAAAATATGCCATTAAAGGAATTGATTTCTCGCGATTTTAGAGGCACCTTTAACAATTATTTGGGGGCTAACGGTAATTTAAAAAAAAGTTTTTCCCAGTTCATATTGAAAATATATTGAAGTATAAATTTTAAAAATATTTAAATAAGCATTATGGTGGACTTTGTACACAATTTAAAATATCGACGCGAAAAAACTTTTTTTTTTTAATGTTTTGTTTTTATATTTTTATTTACATAATCACATTTATATAGCAAATAAAATACATATTTTTTAAATACAAAAAATCCGCAAATAATTTTCTAAGTTGCCCCTAGAATTACGAAAATTGATTTTTTTTTCATGGCATATACTTAAAAATTACTTCTCATCCGTACTAGATATTTACTAAACCTTTATTTAAAAAAAATGTATCATACCGTTTGGATGGGTATTTTGGCCTCAAAACCAAAATTAAGTTATGTATGAAACAGGCAGCGCAGCCGTTCCCCTTAAGAAACTTTTACCTATACGATTATTTACCATACTTTCTTAGGATTTTTACGAAATTATTAAATTAAACGATATTTTCCGATACGATAGATTTGTACTTTACGATATTTTATTAAAAAAATGAGTAACTTATAAACTGCTTTACCGATGTCGAAGAACTTGCAAACTTTTCCTGGCATAGATTATTCATGTAAAGATACACAATTCAATGCAAACTCCATTTTTCTAAAATGTAGACTTACCAAATTTTGGTTGTATATCCAAGAAATAAAAAATCGATAACGTATTTAAATAACAATTATTATTATTTAACAACAATTTTTCTAATGACTTATAAATTGTAAATAACCAAATGAAAATACCAACAAACCAATCAAAATACATTCATGTATGATACTTGTATATGCATTGTAGTTGATTGAATGAGTGAAAAAAAAAGTTATAGCCGTTGTTTTCAACATTTCGTATGATTATTTTGAGGCACCGATCAGTCAAATTGTTTGTTGAGCAACGCTCTATTCGCTTTTTTCCAACCATCGTCGGTCATCCAAAAGCGTGTCCGCTCACTTTCATCTCTATATATAACAATCAATGTAAGATTGTTTGTTTGTCCTCGATTTTCTCGAAAATTACTTGAGCGATTGCGCTGAAAATATCACAGTTTGTTTTTATTAGTGCCGGGAAGGTTTGGAAAGTAGATTGAAATTTTACGTTTTAAAATTAGTATGAAAAACATTGAACCCGCCATGTTTTAATTAGGTTAGCCCATAGATATAACATTGTGGTTAGCCACAGATTGCATATTAATAAAAAGAAGGTTTTTTTGCGTAGAATATTTTCAAAATGGAAAACACGAGTAGGCACCTACTTAAGAATTACTATATGATTTAGATATATTCTGAAAAAATAAACGTCTGGAAATGAATGTTTCTTTATTTGGAGATAGCTACTTTAGCAGTCAAAAGAATTATGGCACCCTAATGACAAGCAAGAATTCACAACTTCATTACTTTATTAAAAAAAATATATATATATCCCGAGCAAGACCGGGTACACATCAGCTAGTGTATAAAAATCTAACACATTCAGTTTAAGAAAATAATAATCAATACAGTCTTTGAAAATTAAACATTCTCACCAATATTTTTAACATCTTGGCTTCTTGTGCTTAGAAAACGCGCATGTGGATTGGACATACCTGAAAAAAGAAAAGGAAATTAATTAATACCGAGATCTTAAAAAAACGTGTAGGAACTCACAGGGTTCATAACGTTATTTTGATACAAAGTGAAATTATACAGAGTAGTTAACATGTTCATATATTTTACCTTAAAATTCACATTACAAAGCCCAACACCCGGAATATTTCACATACCCCCCCCTACAATAAGTCATTACTTTCTCGCTCTAGCCTGCCAGCGAAAGGTTCAGTATGATGCTACGGTAAAACATCGAACTTTGAAATACCCAAGTCATTTTATGTATTAAATAATAACAAAATTGTTTTGTTCGAACCGCTAGAGTAGATAATAAAATAATATCAAAGTAAAACCATTCAATGTTTTAATACAGATGAGTAATATTGTATTTATTATTATTATTATTATTTTATTTTTATATGAGTACCTCACAAGAGTCCCAACTGCTCCCAACCGTCTGGAGCCAGTGAGACTATGGCATTCCCAAGTGGGAAATGTTGTGAGGCTAAAGGTATTGGGAAAGGTATTAGGTAGGGAAGGAGAAGTAGAAGAGGAAGGTGGGGAATACCTGGCTATTCACATCTGGTCACCAAACACGGCTAAAAGCCACTTCAAGTAACGTTTCAATTCTGAATGGTGGTCTTTCACCGGGGCGATACTGAGAGTATCTTCCACTCTGGAACGTGCGCAAATATATTATATATTATTTTTAAACGAATTAATTGTGAAACAACACAAATTAAGTAAATAAAAATTACTTGCGCACGCCGGGATTTGAACCCGCGACCTTCCGATTCTTTGTCGAGAGCCTTACCCCTCGACCATTGAGGCCGTCAAATACGCATCATTTGTTTTAAATACTGTAATACATAAATCAACATTTTATAAAATTAATAAGAAATACTTTGTGTGCGCCACTATATAATATATCAACATGTTTCGGAAGCAAAACTTCCCTCATCCAGATACACAGTATACTAAAAAATAATGACGCACATAAATAATAGTGTAATAATATTATACATGCTTAGTAAGATTAGTTAATATAACTCTATCCAAAAAGAAATTAGTAAAGAATTATATAACTAGATGATGTGTACCCGGCCTTACTCGGGAACTTATTCGAACTTTTTTTTTGGAATAAAGTTATGAAGTCGTGAATTCTTGCTTGTCGTTTGGGTGCCATAATTGACTTAAATTTTATTTCATCATCAACATTTATTTTTCAAAACATATCTATATAATAAAGTTCTTAAGTAGGTACCTACTTTTCCATTTTGAAAATATTCTACCCAAACAAACCTTCTTTTTTTGAATATGTAATCTATGGCTAACCGGAGTTGTATATCTATGGGTTAATCTCAATACAACATGGCGGGTTTAATGTTTTTCATACTAATTTTAAAACGTTATAGCAACAGTTTTACATATTGTATTTGATTCAAACTACTTTCTAAACCTTCCCGGCACTAAAAAGAGTAATTTTCGAGAAAATCTGTGACAGACAAACAAACGTTCATCTTTATATATAGAGATTACACAAATTGTAGTCAACAATGGATATAATGCAAAATTAATTGATAATATGTTAAGCCTTTGCAAAACAGAATTCCTATGGATTATTACAAACATTCCTTAAAAAGTGGAGGTTTTATGCACTTAAAAAAATATATATTTACATTTTTGAAGATAATTTCTAATCAGTCAACAGGCTGAACATGTAATTATGTGAAATTCCCTCGATAGAAAAAAATCCCAAAGTATGCTCAGAAAATTAAAAAAAAACGGGCGTGTTCTGTTATTTAACATGCTATGGGTTTGAAAAAATTAATAGTGTTTCTTTAAATGCTACTTAACACATTCAACTTAAGATTTTTGATCTATCTTAAATATGTCGTGTTTTATTAATATTTCTAGAAATGTCACTTAAGTCAATTTATTCTAAACACTCTTTACATTGGCGCGCTCTTTCTATCTTTCGAATAATCATATCTGCCTTTCAACATCGGTCAGTCGGGATTAGGAGCCCTTGCTATACAGACCTGTCGCTGGTTTGGCACCGAAAATTACATCATTTCTGAGAATTTGTTTTACGTGTTAGAAAAATATATAGGTATATAAGTTAAATAATATTATTTTTCAAATATGGGAAATAAACAAAAAAATTCTCGTTTTTCTAAGAAAATTTTAGTTATGCGAAATTATAGACGAATTTTTTATTTTTATTCATTTATCTAGTAAAAATTACGTTATAATTTATTTATCATATTTGTATTTCAGAAATCATGTTTTGCAGATAATATGCCTAACGCATTCGAAAATGGAATTGCCCAGTAAGATTTTTTTTACGCACGATTTTATTGTTTATTGTGTGATTTTTAAGTTTCCATCAGCATAATATTTTGTTAATTATCACTTTTTATGTAAAAAAAGAATGCCACATTGGGATTCGAACCAACATCTCCCCAACGACAATCAGAGACGCTACCACAAAGTTACGAATAAATGATAACCCACCCATACATACAAGTACAGCTTTTTTATGAAGGTATGTCATAAAAAAATACAGGTAGATATAAGAACATTATTTCATCATGCCTACAATTGTTAGTATTTATTACTGTATTGTTTAAATGAATAAATAAATAATTACAAAAAAGTCTTTCGATTGACAAGTTCTTATAAAGAAAAAAGAGTTTAAAGACATGAAGGTTGGGAACCGCTTTCAAATATACTCGGGGGCAAGAGTAGTAATATAGAGTAGTTACTCGGGGATAAGATACACAGATGTTAGTCCTTGTCATACTAATAAAATATTGGTTCGATTCTTGGGAAACTTCATTTTAGTTTGATTTTTTTCACAAGGAGTCATAATACATGTTTTGTATAGTAAACAATATATTCTTAACGCCGATGGGACACCTACAGATCATTTAAAGAACTATTTTTGGGGGGCGTTGCCTAAATCGAAATTCCCGAGAGGTTAGTGCAGTGCCTTAAACAAAAACTTCATAAGAAAAAGTTTATTAAATCTTATGTTTATCCACAAATTATTGACATTGGTAAACGATGGAGTATTATTTTATCCACCCTGTTGACATTCTTCATAACTAGTCCATTGCTGAGTAGGGCTAATCCAGTTGTTTCGATCCCCTAACTTGATTGTTATATCGTTATGTACTTGATCGACAGTCGCGTTGGGAGATCGTAGTTGTGCATTTTCGCAGTATTGTGGCAAAATTTTGGTTCAACAGTTGCTCAGTAGGAGAGAACAACGGCCGTAAATGGAATGGGTACGGATATTTATAGAAGGGATATCAAAAAGGTAATATTCAGATAAAATACGATTTTATAGGAATTTTTATAGAAGGCCTACCTCCTTTCAGGAAGTTAATGGTGAAAGACAAAGGAAATGCGTGAATCAAGTGAAACCGATCAACCATACATCAGATTTCACATGTATTGGAAGAAATATAGAAGTTCATACTGACAAGAACAAAGCTTTCAAATAAAGAACATGATGAGATGTTATCAGACATTTTCGAAACATTCATCTGTTATCTCTTGTGACCGTTTATTCAAAATAAATGGTTATTCCATAACGTAATCGATGTTTTTACACTTTAACTCAATGAAAAGAGTCCCCATTTCCATGGAATGTATCGAGTGTTCCACAATTATCCTCGCCCATTCGTATTCGTGTATTTATCTTTGTCGCAATAAACAACTATTAAAGCTGTCATAAAGGATCGTGCGAAAGTTTTATGGGCGAAACGAGCGCCAAAAAACTATTTCCTTTTCATGGCAGGGATATGGCACAGTGGAAATAACTACCCACGCAACCCTCGTAAAATAAAGAAAGAGAAGAATAATAGAGTAATATTATTGTATAAGAATTTTTGACCGGCAAGTATCCGTCATAACTTGAAAGTGGTCGTGTAAGGGGAAGATTGAATGTCGAGACATCAAAAACAATGTGTGGTCGGTTCCTTTTTTGTGCGTGTGAGACTTCAACGTAATAATGCGGAGATGAGAGAAGGAACAATCATGTTACATGTGAGATACAGAAAGGTAAGAGTTATGTCGATTATTAAATTTGGGAGATCAGCGCAAAAACGGTGTAACCTATAAAAATAAAAATAAATAATTAATTGGGGTTTAGAATGATGTGTCATCAAAAAGTTACTACCTAGACCAGTGATACACAACCTTTATAGCCGGTGGGTCAAATTATCAATTATAAATTTGTTAGCGGGCCGCAGGGGGTAGGGTGGATACAGTTTGACATGGTTAACTTTGCAGTTGGTGGCCTCGCTTGTGTTGATTATTTTGGTATGTGAATACCTTTCTGTATTTTGTAAAACTGTAACGATTTAAATAAATCAATCAAAGATAGCAGATTTTTTATTTTGTTTTTAAATTTAATGTAGATCAAATTTAATAATATTATCAACAAGTTCTGCAAGAATAAATTCTGGTATTCACTTTGTGGCGTCATTATTGATAAATTTATTAAAATTATTGTATTCTATGTTTATCATTTGTCTATACCTGATATTATTATTTTTAAGTATTCTGTATGTCCTGATGAGGAAAGCTTCGCTTTCGAAACATGTTGATATGTATATATTAATAAAGTGGTGATGACAAAGTAATTTCTTAATAATTTATTATAGTTGTTATTATTGTGACAGCTGTGTCAGCGTTCAAGGTCATTTTCCAAATGCTTTGAAAAAATGGTCAGCAGACATAAAAGCGCCGAAGGCGAAAAAAATTATCCTTCGAGGTAATATAAAAAACGCCGTCGAATTAACACTCCAAAATATTTTTAAAAAATGTTTGTAATTTTGGGTGGCTGATTAAAAACATTGAAGACAGACAAAAAATATAACAGTTACATATTTGCATCTGGAAATTAGAACGATTGCTAAAGATAATTAAATAAAAAACATCAAAATCCACTTTACATATTTTCTGAAACAACGTCTGGTCACGTAGCCATTCAAAATATTAGAAACTTTTGCGAGGCCTAAGGTCAAACGAATAAAGGTTGTTTATTATTACAGAAATACCGCAAACTTTTTGATATTTTATTTAGCCAAGTGGGCTGTACGAAACGGGCTCGCGGGTCGCACAAAATGGGTTCGCGGCCCGCTGATTGTGTATCACTGACATAGATCAATAAAAAAATGTTTTTTACCACCAATTCCAAATAATGAATTCCTTGAATTTTGATTTGGACACGTCCACAATTCCAAATTTAGACACGTTTACATCAGGAAAGTATGTTTACGAGAGATATAAAGACTGATTAGGGATTTTGAATGAAGGGTAATCGCAGGAAACTCCATTAATGGAGGACTGAGCGCGGTTGGCGCTAAAAATTGTCCAAATAAGCGAAGCTAGCAGTCCACAATGGAGTGCTGATTCCATCACTGATATTTGGCAGTGAGGCTTAGATCTGGCAGAGAAACGGTGAAAGTAATCTATATATTGTATAAATGATGAATCCCTGAGACGTATATGTGGTAAAACCATGTCTGATCGTGCGTAAAATGTGCAGATTCTGAAATAATGCAAGGTTGATATAACCGCAATTAGTAAGATTAAGAAAATAACGCTTAGATAGTTTGGTAATGTAGAGCGTACGAACGAAGAAAGGAGTATGAGGAGAATATATGAAGCTAATGTGAATGGTAGAAGACGCTGGGGACGCCCGAGGCAAGATTAAGTGAACTAAATACTTGAGTCTGGCCTTGTCAAGGGTCAGAAAATGTATGGTATGCATGAGACGATGTGTGAATATGAATGAATCAAGGAGTGTGTGCCAGGACCAAGTTGTTTAGCGGTCAATCCTCTCTGCCTACCCCTGCTAGGAAATGGCGTGATGGTTAGTTAGTTAGTTTGTTTGTCTCAGCTAGACATATTTGGGGTTACGCCGCTTCTGCCCTGACCGTCTCAATTGTGGGAGGTCAATATCAGAAACATAAGTAAATATGTTTTCTTTACGGATTAATGTCGTGTTGACATTTTAGAACGAATAAATTAAAAGTAGTATTATTTGTTTAAATTACAGCCATCAGGCCAAACACGATAAAAAGCTGATTCAGATTCGACACCCGTGACATCCGGCTCGATGTTCCCCCGCAGGAAGTTCTGAATTCAAAATCAGACACAATGGCGCTAGTTTCCGGCTCTCCGCAGCCGCCAACGCCGGGTCCCGCTGGGAGCCGAATTGCCATCATCACACGTGGGTGCCACGTGACAGATGCTGCCCCACACGGTCACTCTTCGACACGTGGCGTTTACAGAAAAATTGGGTTAACTAATGTGAACGTACGCGGATGATCCCTGAAAATGGGGAAGGAAGGATCTCTATTTGGTATATAAACTAGACTACACTTCACGCCATAATTGAGCGACGTTCATCAATAGACATAGGATTATATGGCGAAATATGCATGCAAATATGTACTATCAGTACCAAAATATGAACTGAAAATGTTAAAATATAAACTAACAAAGCCCAAATACGCAATAATAATGCCAAAATATACGACCAAATTTAAAGGTAAAACAGGAAAACGGCCAGCAAAATTAAGGAAAATGAAAATATTAGGTTCTAAAAAAAAATTATTTAACGCGGAAGCAAAATTCAAACAGGGCCATCTTCTAATTGAATCTTATTTTCGAGGTCTCTTTTCTGGTTTTAGAAATAACCCGTTTTTCTTCTGAAAAAAAAAACAAAAATACAGACCACTTCTAATGTGAACAGCTCATGTTTTGAAGAGTAACATGGCTCATTAATTGTTTTTGTTATTAATTCGTAGAACTCCATTTATTATTATTTTTTTAATTTAATAATGTTGTTATTAAGTTCTGCAAGTATTTTTAGTTTTTATTATTGTGACAGCTGTTTCGGCGTTTAAGGCCATTTTCAAAATGTGGATAATCCACATTGTTTGAAACTGGCTTTAAACGCCGAAACAGCTGTCACAATAATAAAAAACTAAAAATACTAGCAGAACTTAATAATAACATTATTAAATTTGATTTACATTAAATTTTTAAAAAAATAACATGGCTCAGATATACATCAATGACAAAAGAGACTCAAAAATGCACTAACGTCCAAAAGTGCCCAAAAATACATTATGCATTCATATACAAATGCATATGATCCGATTTCTATTCATCCCATTCATAAAATTCGTTCTACCTAAAACCGCAAGCCCAATGAAAATAATTTAAAAATACTTAACCCTCATAAAAAAACTTACTGAAAAAATAAATGTGTTTATTCCAATGACATTACAAACAAACTGATAGGCCTTCCACACGAGCTAAAATAGCCCAATACTAAAAAAGCCATGGCGTCGAAAGGTTCGACCATCCGGTCGCCCTTTCATAAAGTCAAACCTACCAACTTTAGGAAAGGACGACCGGATGGTCGAACCTTTCGACGCCATAGCTTTTTTAGTATTGGACCGCCCGCTCATGCGGAAGCCACTTTAGACACAATATAGAGCTCAAAAAGTGGCAAGCAAAAGATACGGTAATTGCCGTATTTCAATTTAGTATTAAACCGTCGCAATCGCGTGAGTCGTTTACTATCTCTAGCTGAATTGCTTATAATTATCAAAATGCCCTCCTGTGTGATGAGAACGTGTTTCCATTGCACGGAAAACACTAGTTAAAACCAAGAATTAACATTTCATTTAAAAGTACAAGAAAATTACATATTTTTTATAAATAATACAATTATTTCCCAGTGACATTATTGTAATGTCACTGGGCAATACTCACACAGCGTTTTCGTATTCGTTTTTTCGATTAGGGAAAGTTGTACATAAGTAATTCCTTTACTGACAACGCAAAAGACACTACGAATTTAAGACATTAAAGGTTTGTAAAAAATTATGAGTTACGCTGTGGTATCACAATAGAAATGGACCACTGTTGTTCGAGTTCAAAGGTGTGAAGATGATTGGACGCCTTCATTTCGTAGAACACTGTGTTCAGATCATTTTGAATAAAAAAATTAACAGTAAAACTTAATGGTTAATGATAACTTATTATACTACTCGTATATGTATTATATATATTTGCCCCGGTGTCTCGTTTTTCCTGACTTATGCAACAGTGGGAAAACGACGCCCGTTCGTAATTCTATTTAGTTCAAACTCACATTGTTCTTTGAATGTCTGTCCTTTTCATACCTGACTAGTGTTTAAATAAAGAATTTACTGGAAACGTAAGCGCATTTGTTGCTTTGCCGCATTTTGTGTAAATATTATGAGACAATAACGTGTTTATGATTTATACATAGATAAGAAGTAGGTAATAATAAAGGACGTAGGTTTTTTTATTTTAAAACTTTAAATTTGTGAGAATTTTCATTTAGACCAATTTTTCAAATATTTTTAATAATAATTTCAATATCATGGAAGGTAATCAGATACAAATGGAAAGAGGTCCATTCCGATAAACATGGATATTTACAATTTTTTTTACAATTTTGAATGCGTCGATTCTGTTGTAAAAAGTGGTAAAATCTTCATCATTGTGTCAGTTTTGCGTTGCCTACTTTCATTCTGTAGAATGACTTTTTTCGAATTCGCCGCTTCCAGTCAACCTAGTAATAGTCAAATTATGAGATCGAGCTATTACTTCCTCAATTAATAATAAATGCTTTCATTAATATGCTAGTAGTCGATGGCAATGAATAAAAAGATGTTGATATTTTTAATGAAAATTTATCAGAATACTTGGAAATTCTATTCTCACAACTTTTCCAGTGCAGATTATAATATAAACACACGCGATGCATAATGAATTTATTACGTTTTTATTTATTTTTTTATTTCTTAATATAGCATTTTTCTCATGATAAATATATATAAAAGTCTAGTTAGAGAATTTAACGTATTAATCGAAAAAAATATATTCAGTGTCAGCAAACAAGTGTCTCATCTAAAGAGTTCATAAACCCAGCGCCCTCGAGGTGATTTTTCACAAAAACGGCGCTATACAAATCATCCAATTATTATTATTTTTTTTTTAAAAGAAAGACAAATAAATATTCATTGGTTACGAATAACTTGACAATATTTGAAAATCTCCCACTACCATCACAGTAAGTGGAAGATATTGCTTGTGTCGTAATGGAGGACTTAGTCACGACGCCTGGGTGAGACCCAAACACGATGCCAACTCAGCCACTGACCGGCCGAAATCTGGACTATAATAATACTATCGGTTTATACAAGTCACCCACAAACGTACAAGCCGTACAAACTCGAGCAAAGAACTCCTGGAGCAGACAATCCTTGTTAAATCTTAATTTTCATCTATTTTCGTTATACAATAATAAAATGATGTAGCAGATATTGCTTTGCTATCAATGTTTATTTTCTTTCTGCCTTTCTACTATATTTAAAAAAAAATCCAATATCGATTGCGAAATATAATAAACAATTCAATGTAAATGGTTTCGTAATTACCAATACAGATAAGCAACATATATCAATAGTTTTTTTTTTTTTTAATATGAATACCTCACAAGAGTCCCAACTGCTCCCAACCGTCTAGAGCCAGTGAGACTATGACATTACCAATTGGGGAATGTTGTGAGGCTGAAGGTATTGGGGAGGGGAAGGAGAAGGGAAAGAGGAAGGTTGGGAATACCTGGCTATTCAGATCTGGTCACCAAACACGGCTAAAAGCCATTTCAAGCAACGTATCAATTCTGAATGGTGGTCTTTCACCAGGGCGATACTGGGAGTATCTTCCACTCTGGAACGTGCGCAAATATACTACACATTATTTTTAAATGAATTAATTGTGAAACAACACAAATTAATTAAATAAAAATTACTTGCGCACGCCGGGATTTGAACCCGCGACCTTCGGATTCGTAGTCGAGAGCCTTACCCCTCGACCATGGAGGCCGTCTATATGATATATGTAGGTAAAATGTATATAAATAAATTTCTAAATCAAAATAAGTCAGTAAATTCGGTATTGCTTCACTTTTTCATAAAAAAAGTAGCCAATGGGGGAAATACTTGCTAGTAAATTCCTTATCTTTGTGTTCGATATAAATATACGTTTTATGTATTATTTACAGAGTATGGCTAGGTTATTCCGACGAAATTGGTACTAACCTGAGTAAGGTGCCCGACTTTTATATTGGAAAAGCGGCGCCTGCTTTACCTCTTAAAATGTTTTGAGATATTGTTAACGAATCGTACCATCATAATACGATATTTTACGAGAACGTAACATTTTCTCGTAATAGTCCTGTCTTACTTGAGAATAAAAAAAACTTTCAAAAGAAACTTATTTATAAACGCCATGCTCATTAGCGATAAAGATACTGTTATTATAAGAGTATACATAAAACTTCATACACACATTTTTTGCCCGAGTTTAGCTTTTACAGTATCTTTTGTCATATATGAAAAACAACGCGTATAAAAAAATATTATTTTATCTACTATTAACAGGGTTTCAGTTTACGAAGTTTAATCCCATTTTAACTATAATAACGGAAATATTATGAGGGGTCTTTTAATTTTGTGAGGTATATCTCCACAGTTAGAAAAACGTATCAGTTAACAGGGCTGCACACTAACTGCTCTTCAATGATTAAAATATTACAATGAAGTTTACAAACTTCAATAAGTTATAAAAAATAAATTGAATATTTCTTTCAAGACTTGTAAAATAAGTCAATAGATGTCTCATATAAAATAAAAATCGGATAGGTATATCCGAGACTCTATCCAGATTACAATTGAGTTCTGGATGAAACTTTGCAATCATCATAAGGATAGCAGCCAATAATATGGGATTTATAAAAATGGAGGATAATATTAACAAATCTTGAACATGAAGTATGATATCGGTGTAAATGGCGTAAATTGAACTGGTCTCATTAGCTAAGTTGGTTAAGCGGTTACCCCGGATAGGTAGATGTCCTGGGTTCGAGCCCCAGATGCGAGTGAAATCTTTTTAATTTCTGTTGTTTTTTCGGTTTCGTGGTTCATTTGGGGTGTGTTAATATTATCTTCTTCAATGATTAAAATATTACAATGAGGTTTACAAACTTCAATAAGTTATAAAAAATAAATTGAATACTTATTTCTTTTTTTTTTTTTAAGAAAATTTCTTCTGTAAGGGTTTCACTTTGTGATGTCATTATTTTAATCAAAAGAATAAATAACTTAGTTTATTTATTTATTAGTTGTTATACAACTAATCCTGATGATGTGAACATTGTTCATGAAACATGTTGATTGTATATAAATAAAGTGATGTAAACTAAGTTACTTATTTCTTGTAAAAGTAATACCAATTCTAAGAATCAATCGAAATTCTAAGTTACACAACGAAAATCCGTTTCCACTATCTTAAAATAAATGTTTTTCTGTAGATTTCCATTTTTTTATATTTGCTAAGTACCTAATAAATCGTCATCTTAACATTTCTCGGCTACATTGGAGAGCTGACTGAAGTGAAATGTTGATTATAGGATATGAAACGAATGTAAATTTAAAAATAAAACACGAAAATCGATAGAAAAATTGCATTTATGTTAGGGTAATGTGCGGCATTTTATATTTTTTTTTTGTATTTATACCTTAACCGCATCCGGGACAATAATCTTTAAAAAATATACATGCCATTTTAGAATATCATCAAATTATTTATTTATTACCATTATTGTATAAAAATGAAATTGATATTATTGCGTTGAAAGCAGGTTTTTTCTTGTACAAAATAATAAAATTATTATTTTGTACAAGAATACGACATTATCTTTTCTCGGAAGGTTTTTTTGTTAAATTTGGAGTGTTTCAGGCTAATAATTATTGTTTATAAAAATAATTGTTACCCTTTGCGCTATGCACAAAAATCTTGTCTTAAAAACTTTAGTTTATCAATTAATAAATAAAATTATTATTCACGCGTCTTTGCGTTATAGATCAGAATTTTATTTCACCTTCAAATTCGCGTGTTTTCCTTATAGGAGAAATTACGCGCATTTGCATGATAGTCCGAAATGGTATAAAAAAAATCACGTGTGTTTGCGTGATCATTGTCGCCACTGTGGATGGCCGTTAAACCCTGCGATTGCAGCCCCCTTTAAGTTTCGTACCAATATTTTGTTATATAACACACTTTGATGCATTTGCTGACACTAATTTAAACAATTAACAAATGTAATAAATGAAGCAAATTTATACTTAAAGTAAAATATTTTATACTGCAATGCCACTGCTCTTTAAAAACGAAAGGATTTTCCTTTCATACTTCTTGGCCAAAAGAGACGTGGCTGTCTCGTTTCTTTATTCTAGTCTGCGGGAAACACACCCGAACGCTGCACAAAGTGCAGTATTTTATGTAAGACGGAGGGGGTCTTGTCAATTGAGTTTTTGCGACACGAGATCGCTGCGGGTGGCAACATCTAGACAAGCGGGTCGTGGGGTGAGGGTGAATGTAATCAAGGTATCTAACAAACATTTTTTTTATCAATCAATTTCAATCGACGAAGCAGATAAAAAAAAATCTCACACAAATTACAGGTGCAATGAGTAACGCAAAATTACTGTGAATAATTGTGCCACATTATTGTCTCAACATTGGTAACACTTTGACGGCCTCCGTGGTTGAATGATTACGATCCTCGGCTACACATCCGGAGATCGCGTATTCAAATCGTCCCATCATGCGCAAGTAAATTTTATTTGATAAATTTGCGTTATTTCACAATTTACACAAATAAAACAATTATAGTGTATTTGCGGCAAGTTCCAGAGTGGTATATACTTTCAATATCGCCCCGGTGAAAGACCACCATTCAGAATCAAAACGTTGTTTGAAATGGCTTTAGTCATGTTTGGTGACCAGACCTGAATAGCCAGATACTTCTCCACTTTCCTCTCCCATCTCCTTCCCTTCCTCAATACCTTCACCCTCACAACGTACCTATTTTAGGGATGCCATAGTCTCACTGACTTAAGCCGGTTGGGAGCAGTTGGAACTCTCGTTCGGAATCCATATAGAAATAAATAAATAATAAAAAAAACAGTGGCCAGCCTTAAGGCCGCCAGCTGACAGCTCTTGGCATTTTGTCATTTTCCAGGCAGCCAGCAACATACTATTAACAACGTACTCTCCCCGCTATATAAGATATTATATTTAAATGTAAATGATATAGTTTCATGAACAAATGTATACATATTTAGTAGATACTCAAATATTGTAGTTTTACGTTTATCATTCAATCATCTACGGTTCACATAATCGTAATTGAAACTAAGAAAACAACAATGTTTATAAATTTCACTATGATTTATAATTCGATGATTGTAAAAAAAGCTGTAAGAATGCATATTTTGCGGTCCATCAAATTTAATATTTTGTTTATAACCGAATTATATCAATCAATAACGGAAAAGTTTTCTGATCTGATGAAAGTCAGTATTATTTGGTTTATTTTTATTTTCTGAGGAGTTAAAGTGTTGATTTTCTATATAAAGCATTATTCATATGCGCCAATCCAATCAGGTAGGTAGGTATGTCAATATTTAAAAAAAAGTTACACATTTGTATTAAAATCATAAAGTAAAAAGCCTTTCAAAATTTTCACCAAGCATTTTAACAATTCAAAAAATGGAGTAACTTGAGTGTGATTGATTGATGACTAGATCTAAATAGCCAGGTTTTTCCAAACATTCCTCTTCTCGACATTCTTTCCCTTCCCACTCCCATACGCCTAACAACATATCTCAATTTCCCCACCTTCCTCTTAACCTTCTCCATCCCCTCCCCAATGCCTTCAGCCTCACAACATTCCCGAATTGGGGATGCCATAGTCTTACTGGCTCCAGACGGTTAAGAGCAGTTGGAACTCTTGTGCGGTATTCACATAAAAAATGGCGATATCATAGTTTCACTGGTTACGGGCAGTTGGGACTCTTTACGGTATTCACATTAAAAAAATCAATAATAATTGAACATGTACTAAAGTTCTCCTAACAAAGGGATGACTTACTTAAATTTCCCCCCCTTCTTTTTTATCATTCCATCAAGTGTTCTCGCAAAAACTCCCCATTATCCTTGCAGGGGGTATTTTACTATTGAATAAAAAATGAATACTAACGAAATCATCCAAACAAGGCTCTCAAAGACGCGAGATCAGCGCTGAATCATTACGCTGCGAAACACAAAATCGTTTAAGTTTACAATTTTATTAACGGTTGAACTTGGCCGAACGATCTTTCATTATTCCCCCTCCCAACCATCCCCTAAGAGCCGTGTCGACACCCTTTAATGTCTGGTGCACGAGTGGATGCAAATTTAATTACGTAAATGCAGTTGTAATTTTCTCCGGCTTTAGGGCTGCGGTGACATCTACCTCCCACGACGAAATAATCACGTACTTTGTATGTATGAGATATCTTCATTTAGGGAAAACAGTATTGAATTAACGAAAGGTTTTTTTTTCACCAT